>JAOYMZ010062444.1:0-12880 GCA_025802335.1 Pinguicula primuliflora
CTAATATTAAAAGTGAAGTTTGGGCCTGGTAGCCCAAATCCTAAATGGCCGAGATGAGAAAACCTCATACCTTACATATATACTATACGTACCTATCTTATCTGGTATTATTTAGTTAAGATTATAGGTTATCTTGTGCATCATCCTTTTATTCCTTCTTCTTCTCCTCTTTTTATTTATGACTGTCTTTCACTCAAATACTGATCATGTTGTCGCATGTTGCCAGTCATTGAATGCACATTCTCGAGCTCTTCTTTTGCAAAAGTTGGATCGTACTGGAACTGCTTCAAGGTTTGATACAATCTTCTTTTGAGATTGCTTACAGGACTCATGCTATTTGCTGTTAGATCATCTTGCTCCTTCTGCAGCATCACAGGTTCTGCAGTGGCACCACTTCCTGGACAAGTTTCTGTTCCTGTGCTTCCTGGGTTTGCATCTGCAGATCTCTCTATGCCTGCTCTTTCCATTGCTTCTATAGGTATCGATATTGTGCCCAGTGAGTGCTTATTGCTTCAGAACATGTTCGACACCAACGCAGAGGTTCGTAGAAGAGCCTATACCACTATCTAGCCCTTCTCTTACTGGCTGGCCACTCCAATCCAATATAATACACTTTTCATTGCAGGCTGAGCCAGAATTTGATCTGGACATAAAGGAAGATGTTCAGGAGGAATGTTCAAAATTTGGAACGCTAAGGCATATCTACGTGGAGAAGTATGTTATCTATCCTGGATCGGGAGCTTTTTACAATTAGTCATCTTCTGTATACTTCTCAGAAGACCCTCTCGATTGATGTTATATGGTCCATTTTCTATATTCTGATGTACACCTCACGTCTTCGTTTCCCATTAGGATCTCTGCTGGTTTTGTATACCTGCGATTTGAAAGTACTCAAGGTGCGACTGCTGCAAAAAACGCCTTGCAGGGGCGATGGTTTGCTGGAAAAATGATCACCGCAACGTTCATGGTACACGCTTTGCATTTAAAATTCTGCTCCATTCGATACCTTTTTTTTGTAAATAGATGAAATACCTGGTTTTCTAATCCTTGAACTACGGAAAATGATAAGGGGAAAGAAAATATGAGAAGGAAAAGCACAAGAAAAGTACATGACAACACATTATTGGATGACTATTAATTGTGGGGTCACTCCATAACCTATGGTATGCTGCCAAGTGTGTTACTGTATTTTTTCTGCTCAAATTTTCACTCCCCATATCATCTTCCTTCAACTACTATGCCATAAACACACAGCTTTTCATGTTTTTGTACAGCCTCCCCTGAACTATGAAGCTAAATTTCCTGATAGCCGCTAGCAGGCTTGTGAATGATCTTGCCGGAAACATCGATGGCCCCTTGATTTTGGGGTTTATGTGGATGGTTTAGTGGTGATATTAGTGATAGATGATGTAAAGTCTCGCCTAGCTATGAAATGTGCCAGGCAATTAATTACCTGAATGTATTTGTTGAGAGAGGGAACAGCACAAGCCGAGGATAGGAGACAAAGGTACAGAACTTCTATTCAGACTATGACTATGAGATTATCTGATAATGTATGGGAACCATAACGAGGTTGGTAAATTCAATGTCTTATGACAATAGCCTGCAAATCAGGGTAGTATTGTAAACTATACTTTATAAATCATATGTGACGGGCTTACGCTGCTGAGTAGAATTGAATCCATGATCTTTGAATATTTTTTTTTGGGTAATTTAGAGATTGCATTCATAAAACAAATAAAGAACTGTACAAGATGTGTTCATCCTTCTTAACACAACATCTAATCTGCGTAAGACTGGGCAAGATATGTTGTATAACAGTGCAACCTACTTCGCACTAGGCATAATGGTTAATGACCTCACGGAGTTTTGAAATCAAATTGAAAATTGAACAGTGAAGCGGGAAGCCTCTCCAATTTGAAATCTTGTATCCTGATTAGGGGTGGGCATTCGGAAGAAAAATTCGGAATTCGGAATTCGGAAGAAAAATTCGGAATTCGGAAGAATTCGGAATTCTTTCCAAAATTATTTTGGAAGCCGAATCGGAAGAAAAATTCGGAAATCGGTCACAATTTAAAATTTTGAAATTCGGAATTCACTGTATTTTGGAATTCAGAATCCAAATACCTACCCCTAATCCTGATGGTGTTAATCCACGAGCTTGCAACCATGTCCATGTTACTGCTTTGGTGATCTCATCTACTTTCCTGAGGTTTTCCTCCTCAAATTTGAAAGCATTTCTTTCTTTTCATATATACCAAGTTTTCGCTTAAGGATGTCTAGATAGGATCATCAGGGATATCTTGTGGTAATCTTAATCATTTGTATAGCTCTATCCAGATTTCCTTTGTTGGAAGCATTAAAAGAATAAGTGAACAATATCTTCTGTTTGCTAGCCACACCAGATGCACAGCATATGCTGATCAGCCACATTCACTCCTCTCTATTGCAAGCTATCCATAGTCTGGATCTTCCCTGTAAGTAACCTCCAGCTGAATATTCGTACTCTTTTGGGTGCAATTTTACCTCATGATTTTGGCAGCTATGGTTGCTATCTCTCCCGTTGCAATTGATAAGCAGATGCTGTAGTGAACAAACCCGACGGATGTGCTTCCCAAACTATGTGATCGACGCTTGATAAGTCAGGTTTCCAATTCTCGAAGATTTGCATCATGCTATCCAATCTCACTTCCTCCCATTCTCGAAGTGGTCTACGGAATCGAAGTGACCAGTGAAGTCGCTCCTCTTCAAGTGTATATAAATCGACCACTTTTGCATTAGTCTGCTGGGATAATTTATATAAATCACTGAAAATAATTGATCTCCAAAACAGAGCAGCATCACCTTTATTAACCTTTATAGCTATATGATTTGCAAATGTGACATGTTGAGTAGTGATCTGCCATATTTCTCTCCACACATTGGATATGTGATCTGGTAGTGTCAGTAGGCCATAGTCTGCTAAGCAATCGTGAGGGCCAAAGTATTTTTCTAAAATGACCATCCTCCATAAACTACCTTCATCTACCTTGAGCTTCCGTAACCATTTTGAGAGAAGGGCTCTGTTCATAGCACCCAAATCTTTATTCTAAGTCCTCCATCTTTGACATCCTCGGAGAGGTATTCCCATATGATCCAATGAATGGGGCAAGGGTTGTTTTTCAGTCTTTCGCTATAGGAAGCTGCTCATAACCTGCTGCATTTGTTTTAGCACCTATTTTGGAACCTTAAACATAAACAAAATATTAAAAAAATTAGTTTGATTGTTGGGTTGGACCAAACCCAAATCCTATTTCAAACTGATCAGTCAGGCCATATTTACTTAATTTTAATCTATGTCTAGTTAATGGTTAGAATCATTATGTTTTTTTATTAATGCAAAAATGACATCAAATTTTGAAGCAATGCTTGAGGGAATCAAGATTAACCAGGATAAATGAGAACCATAGGCTACATTTTGTTGAATCATGTTGTTTGTTTTATTTGATTTGGTTGGTTATTGGGCTATGTTAATTTGGTTCATACTTTGTTGGATTATGTTGTTTTAATGTAGTTCTGATCTTGGTAGCTTTACTTTTTGGGTATTCTCTGTTTGCTTTAATTTTTTGTGGTTTCTTCTTTTTATTATAAAAACTTCACTTGGTTGTTCTCTGATCTTGCATTTCAGGGAATTGTTTATTTAAATCTAGGGAATTTATTTTAATTTATGTATTAATTGATTGTTTGGAATCAGGGGAATTGATTTTAATTTATATCTTAATTGGTTGTTTGGAATCAGGGGAATTGATTAATGTTAGCTCCAAAATTGTAATCGTGGTCGTTGATTTACAATGCTTGAATGGTCAGAATTAGAATTTTTGAACCCAAGATTATTAATCTTATTGTAAGATTCTTGACCTGAAAAGAGACAAAAATGGGAGAAATTTTATGGTTCAAAATGTTATATCCAGATTAATGATGTTAGGTCCAGAATTGTAACCGTGACCGTTGATTCACAATACTTGAATGATCAGGATTAGAATTCTGGATCTAACATCATTAATCTGGTTATAAGATTCTGGACCTGAAAAGAGCCAAAAAGGGGAGAAATTTTATGATCCAGAATATTAGGTCAAGATTAATGATGTTAAGTTCAGAATTATAATCATGATCTTTGATTCACAATACTTGATTAGTCAGGATTAGAATTCTGGACCTAACATGATTAATCTGGTTGTAAGATTCTGGACCTGAATAGAGGCAAAGAGGAGAAAGGGAGAAATTTTATGGTCCAGAATGTGATATCCATATTAATGATGTTTAGTCCAGAATTGTAATCGTGACCGTTGAATCGCAATATTTAAATAGTCAGGATTAAAATTATGCATCTAATATTATTAAGAAAAATTTTCAAGTGCTGAACGTTAGGTACCGAATAAATGAGTTATGTGTTGAACTCTAATCATGATCGTCAGATTTAAATGTTGGATCACAATCTTGACGGTTATGATTAAAATTCGATACATAATTCATTTATTCAGTATGTAAGGTTCCGCACCGTAAATTTACTCATATTATTAATATATTTGTAAGATTCTGTAACCGAAAAGAGACAAGTTCCATTTCGCAAAAGGCACAAAAAAAACTTATAAAATAAAATACTAGTTTAGGTCTTCCTCATCGTCAATTCGATCTTCGGTACCTCAAAGTGAGCAAATTGGGGTTTTCCTGAAGAATCCGCTTGGTAAGCCACGGAGACCGCTCCCGATTTAACTTTCTTGCATAATGTATTAATTGTTATTCTTTTCTTGTTTGGCTTGCTGTCGAAGAAAGTTATCCCAATCCTACCTTTTCCTTCTCCTTTTTACAGATCAAGTCTTAGTCCAAGAAATTCTGATTTCACTTAAAATCAGGTAAAAACAATGGTAGGGTATGCATAAATCTTGCCTATGGAAGTAGAAATGGGCTTTCCAGCTTTCATGCTTGTATTTTATATGTCGGCTGTACTTGCGTTTGTTACTCAGATTTTGAGGAAAATGACTCAAGATGTTGAGATGAAGGAGCAGCAGGCAGCTGTCTCCGATTCCCCAACATCAGCTTCTCCCTCTACACTTCAGAGTTAGTATTAAATCCCTCAATTTGTTTTATATTTATTCTCTGGAAATTGCGATTATATATATATGGGTTATTATGTTAGGTTTGAAGGACATTGCTACGTTGATTGAGATGGGGGCTTATGCTCGTGAGGTCCGTAGGATAGTGAGGGCTATTCGGTGGACACTTCAGCTGAGAAAGAATTTGAATGTGTCTGTGCTTTCCGCGTTTCTCAATTTCGCACTTGTTCCTGGATCTGAGGTTCATTCACGCCTGTCTTCTTATGTTCCAAAGGTAAGCCCACTTCTGCACTTAGTTTTTTTAATTTAGTGGGGGAGATGTATTATAATTATATATGTTTGGCTATCAAATTAACTAGGTCCCCGTGAATTCATATTAAGAATATCTTGTATCCGTAGAGATTTGTAGCATTGAGAGTAAACCATTTTAATGTTTATCCACAGCTTGAGAATTTTTTCTGTTTTACTTTCTTGGAAGTTTGCTGAATGGTTTAGTTGTTGGATCATGTAATTAGAAACTGAAGTTTATATGTATGTTTTATTTCATGATGTCATCATGACTACAGGAGAATGGACATGATATGGAAGTGGATACTGCAACATCTGTTAACCAAACTCCCGTGAAACATTCATTGGTGGAGTTTGAGATCTTTAGCTATCTACTTGTTATTATATATCTGATCGACCAGAAGAAATACAGTGAGGTATTTTTGTATAGTTGAATCATCACTAACGGTTTCTTTCTTATATGATGCCTGAACATCTGTAATTTAGTGACTACTCTGCGTTTCCAGGCTAAGGCTTGCTCTACAGCTAGCATTGCTCGTTTAAAGAACCTCAATAGAAGAACTGTTGATGTTCTTGCCTCCAGACTCTATTTTTACTACTCTTTGAGCTATGAACTCACTGGTGATCTTGCTGAAATACGAGGGTCTGCATTTTGCTTACTATTTTTCTTTTTCGTATTCTTCTACCATCAATTCCTGCTGTTTTGAATGAAGCATTTATTGGCAGTAATCTACTAACATTGCACCGTACTGCAACTTTGCGCCATGATGAGTTGGGCCAGGTTTGTGTTTTTGATGAATTAATGGCTTATAATGTCGGTGGTGGTATTTCATAGTGACTTCTTTACGTAATGTAGGAAACCCTTCTTAATCTGTTGCTGAGGAACTATCTCCATTACAACTTATATGATCAAGCAGAGAAACTGAGATCAAAAGCTCCTCGTTTTGAAGCTCACTCAAACCAGCAGGCAAATTTCAAGACACTTCTCCACTGTTATTTTGTTTTCAATTTTCCCTTATGGGTTCGCATGATTTATTTGTGTTTCTTGTCATTGAGGAATATCAGTAGTTGAACTGGATAGTGTTACTTATGCTTTATAGTTGTTCCCTTGATCTTCCTTGATGCATTTTCTTTGATTAAGAAAATAAAAGCAATTATCCCTCACTGTATTTCACGGGGTCTAGCATGCATCATTTTTTTTTTGCATCAAAATAGTTATCTTCTTTTCTTTATCCTCTCGCTCTAATTTGGGCAACCCTGTTGATGCAGCTGTTTGAATGTGTTCTTTGCCTCTGCAGTTTTCTCGCTACCTTTTTTACCTTGGTAAGATAAGGACTATTCAGTTGGAATATACCGACGCCAAAGAGTCCCTACTTCAAGCTGCGAGAAAAGCTCCTGTTTCTGCCCTTGGTTTCCGAATTCAATGCACCAAATGGGCTGTGATTGTCCGGTTACTACTGGGCGAGATTCCAGAAAGAACGGTTTTTATGCACAAAGGGATGGAAAAGGCTCTGAGGCCGTACTTTGAGCTTACAAATGTGAGTACAAGACAACTTCATTACATCTGCTTAACATCTTATGATTCTCCTTTGTTTCGCAAATGGATGACCATAGCAGTCTTGCAGTTGGAAAATAATTTTATTTTGGTTGTATAGATCTTATTAGTTGATGTTATACTGGGTTTTGTCCGTAAATGCAAGTGCTAGTATCTAATTCTAGACATTGGTCGTGAAATATTTCCGAGTTTTAATTATAAAGGATGCAATTTAGTGAAGCACATTCATTACAATTGACTTGTATAATTTCTGGTTTTCAGGCTGTTCGAATTGGAGATTTGGAGCTTTTCCGAACAGTAGCAGAGAAGTTTGCCAGCACCTTCAGTTCTGATCGCACTAACAATTTAATTGTTAGACTGCGCCATAATGTTATTAGAACGGGTTTGCGCAACATAAGCATATCATACTCCAAGATATCTCTACCTGATGTTGCCAGAAAGTTGAGACTGGATTCTAGCAATCCTGTTGCTGATGCTGAAAGTATCGTTTCTAAAGCAATCCGAGATGGTGCAATCGATGCTACGCTAGATCATGCTAATGGACGGATGTTGTCAAAGGAGACGGGGGATATTTACTCTACAAATGAGCCTCAGATTGCTTTTAACTCCAGGATTGCCTTCTGCTTAAACATGCACAATGAAGCAGTACGTGCCCTCCGATTTCCACCAAACTCGCACAAGGAAAAGGAAACTGTAGAAAAGAGGAGAGAGAGACAGCAGCAAGAACAGGAGCTTGCTAAGCATATTGCTGAAGAAGATGATGAATTCTGAGAAGCTTGTAACCGTAATTAATTGAATACGGATTTTTGGCAGCGGTGTTTTCTTTTTATGGATGATCAGCTACAAGCCTATTAGATTTGGTGATGTTTATGAAGTTATTGTATTTTCTTTTGAAGTGCCCACCTGCTTACAACAATATATTTTTCGAAATTGGTTCAGGTTAGATGTGGTTGATAACCTCGGTATGTCTGTGTAGCATTTTTAAACATATGTTGATTTTATATTATACGTTATAATTATATAGATGTTGATTTTGTCGGTAATCCTCTTTCGCAAAGAAGACTTATAAATTTGATTAATTCTCATTCCCTGGATTTTTTGGTCATTACTGAGCCAATAATTCCACGGGACCGCCTTCCTTTCCTATTGAAGAAATTTAAGTATGATGAGGGAGTTTCCAATTGCTCCAGAAAAGTATGGATATTATGGAAAAACTGAATTGAAGGTGAAGTCTATATTGACTCAGCCCAGTTGATTGTCTTGCATGTTAGATTTAGTAGCTGTGATAAGGTATACTATATTGGGGGAATTTATGCAAACTGTACCAGAATTGGTAGACAGAAACTGTGGCAAGAGATGAGAACTTTCTGTCAAGCTACATCTGACCCAATCCTTCTCGGTGGCAATTTTAATGTTGTTACTTCTGCAGAAGAGAAACGTGGAGGCAAACAAGTTAATTTGAATGTGATCTCTGACTTTCTTGAAGCTATGAATGATTGTAGCTTATCTGATGCTGGCTATACAGGACAGGACTTTACCTGGTGCAACAATCGTAAGGGTGCAGCTAGAATCTACAAACGTTTGGACAGGATCCTGCTTTCTGAAAGTTGGTTAATAGAGGCTCCATGTGTTCAAGTTACCCATCTGCACCGCGGTTTATCTGATCACGCTCCTCTGTTGATGGAGATGGTAACTAATTCTAATCGGGTCCCTGGCAGATTTCAGTTCCACAGATATTGGCTAGCTCACTCGGACTTTGTGAGAGTGGTAAAGGAATCATGGAACTCTGTCCAATTGCTTTCCAATCCAGCTCAAATTTTTTGTGATAAGCTGAAGAAACTACGAAAAGATCTGCGAGAATGGAATAAATCAGTCAATGGGAATGTGTTTACAAATTTGAAATTTGCTGAAGATGCTCTAAAACAGGCTGAGATTATCAGTGATGCTTCGGATAATAATTCTGACAGACTCTCTCTATTGGAAGCTCGGCAACGATATGAACAATGCCTCCTTGCTGAAGAGATATATTGGAAAGAAAAAGTAAGGATTAAATGGATGCAAGAGGGAGATAGAAATACTACTTTCTTCCACCTGATGGTATCTAGCAGGCGAAGTAGAGCTGCCAGAATTGCCATTCCTTCGGCATATGGAGATTTTGTTCCCTCAACTGAGATTCCTGGATTACTGATTGAGCATTTTAAAAATGCTTTGGCAGCTGAGCCAATATTCAGATCTCAACAACTGCTGGGAAATATACCAAACATTGTCTCTGAAGCGATGTATTCTGAACTAACTGCATGGCCTGAAAAGGAGGAAATAAAAACTGCTGCTTTTGCTATGGACGGTGAGAGTGCACCAGGAGCAGACGACTTTTCTGGCTCCTTTTTTCATCACTGCAGGGATATAGTAGAAAGCGACTTGGTACAATTGGTGCACTATTTCTTCGCTGGGAATGACTTCCCCCGAGCCATTACTTCTACACTGTTATGTCTTGTCCCTAAAGTGTCCATTCCAGGCAGCATGAATGATCTTCGTCCCATCAGTTTATGTACCTTTGTGAGTAAGATTATCACAAAAATTCTGGCGACCAGGCTTTCTAAAATTCTGCCCGAGATTATTTCAGAACAACAAACTGGCTTTGTGAAGGACCGACTGATTTCTGATAATACTTTATTAGCGCAGGACCTACTGCACTCTTTGGACAGGTATCATGAAGGCCTGAATGTGGCTATGAAACTGGATATGTCTAAGGCTTTCGATCGTATATCTTGGATACATCTTATTCGAGTTCTCCGAACTTTTGGTTTCTCTGAGACATTCATAGACTATGTATGGAGATCTATCTCGCAAAACTGGTTCTCTATTATGTGGAACGGGTAGATCTATGGCTTCTTCCCCTCTACACGAGAGATCAGGCAAGGTGACCCACTCTCCCCTAGCCTGTTTGTTATTGCATCTGAGGCCTTTAGTAGAGGGCTAAATCAACTAATCATTGACAAAAAATGGTGCTCATATAAGGTCCCAAGTGGTTGTCCCCGTATATCACACTTAGCATTTGCTGATGACCTTCTCCTGTTTACAAGAGGAACTCAGAGAGCTTTGTCTGAAGTATTTGCGTTAATTCGGGAATACGAAAACATGTATGGGCAGTAGGTAAATCTGCAAAAGAGTAATTTTTGTCTCTCGAAAAGTTTCTGACGCCAAAATTGATGAGATCACTGCCTGGACTGGCCTAACTCATGGTACACTGCCTCAAACCTATCTTGGTATCCCTCTGTATCAAGGAAGAAAGAAATCCTGTCTACTTTTCCCTCTTATTTTGAAAGTTAAAAAATGGATAGAAGACAAGAGGAATAAATATCTTAGCATGGGGGGGCAAACTTGTGTTGATTCGCCATGTTCTCTCAAGTTTTCCCATCTACCAATTCCTGACGCTGGCTCTATCTTTGCTAATTTTCTATGGGGAGATGAAAATGGAAAGCACAAGACTCACTGGATTTCTTGGAAATGTATTTGCTTACCCTACGATGAAGGAGGTCTATCTGTTCGTCAGCTCTATGACATCTGCTATGCAGCAGCTATGAAGCTATGGTGGTTGTTTATGGAAGGGAAATCCTTATGGGCAAAATATACAGCAACCAAATATGGAGACAGAAGCCTGCATCATCAGTTTGAAAATCTGAAAAAGGGATCTCAAATATGGAAACGACTTCTGGAGGTAAAAGGGCTGATGATTGAGCACACTCATTGGCTAATTGGAGATGGTGCAGCTGTCAATATATGGTGGGATAAGTGGATCATTGATCAGGTTCTTGGCGCCTCTTGTACTATAAACAATCCAGAGGGGACAGTACAGTCTATTATATCAAACCAGCAATGGGATCTGGCTGATTTAAACCGGCCTAATGAGATCAGAGTTTAAATCCTGGAAACTGAACGAATTGAAGCTCGAGACAGACCAGTTTGGGAACCTAGCAGAGATGGCTTTTTCAGTTTCAAGGGAGCTTGGGATCTGGTGAGATAAAAAGCAGTTAAGTGTAGGAAATTCCAGCAAATTTGGGACTCGAACATCCCTCTAAAACTCAGCTTGATAGTGTGGAGAGCTCTTAACAATGCTTTACCGGTTGATGACTGTGTTCGTAGAAGGGGGATTCAACTTGCATCCTGTTGTATTTGCTGTACTTCTAACAAACAAGTTGAGACAATTGGTGAAAGAGATTCTCTCTCAAATTGGAGATACTTTGAAATCCTATAAGAAAACTCACATTACAAGCGGGGATGAGCACAATGTTCTACTGGAAGTAGGTTTCTGCTTCCCTGAGCCTAAGGTTAAACAGAAACAGCGCAGAAAATGGGTGGCACCCGAGCTACTCTCCCACTGTTTGAGTCTTGCCATTTCTTCAACAAAAGAGCAAACAGGTATTGGGGGGATCTTTAGATCAGCTGCTGGTGTGGTAGCTTCAGCTTTCTCAGCTATCTTCCCCGGCCCTCTTACAAACCTGGAAGTTTTGAATATTGGAGTGTTGCACTCTATTAATCAGCCAATTTCGGTAGAAATCGGAATTCTGAGCTCAGTAAGCTATCTGCTGAAGGGGAAGGATAATCACTGTCCATGGAAGGATTTTCCTCGATATCTACAGATGAAGAAACTTCTACAGAGATATCCTCGCATATCAGTTGTTAAGGAGACTAGCTGCGCTGCATTTCTGCTGGCAAAATGGAGTCATGAGCACGGTGATCACAACTTTTTTGCTAAAAATGAGTTACCTATGCGCATCCAGGAAGAAATATCTTTGGTCAAGGATTCTGTTCTAGGACAGAATGCTTGAAGCGGAGCACAAATGAAAAAAGGATGCATATGATGATACTAGATGGATTTTCGACCAACTGCTCAACAAACTTATCCGGGGGTGACAAGCTAGCTCTTTTAGCTTGACACCTCCAACAATGGTGCATTTGATATCTTCTATTCTCTCCTTTCATTTGAATTATCCTAGTTATCTTACATGTAAACTGTCTGTTGATGTGAGTGAAAATGCGAGATGATATTCTTGCAAGAATGTGGGAAGATGGCATGATAATGCAGCCGCTCTGAAAACCACATGCAGTAGAAGGAGGGGCAAAATGTTCTATTTGCTGTTATATCCTTTTACGGAGGTGATAAGTTAGACTTTAGCTAAAACCTCCGGCAGAGGTACACCTGCTAATTTCTACCTACCTTCTCGCATGATTAATACATCGTTTCTATTGAGATCTGGCAGTACTAATCCCACTGATTTTTTATGCTTAGGAAAATGATCGTTCCAATCATTCTGGTGCGCAATGTATGACAACAAAATGGCTGCTGCATGATGTGTGGACAATACTTGTTCCTGGAAAAAGGATGTAACAAACCAGACAAGGACGTTTTTGACGGGGCGTGTGTTGATACCACTGCAACATACTTGATACTCGGAGGGTGGCGAGCTAAGTTATTAGCTTTTCCCCTCCGTCACAGGTCAGCTTTCGCATACTTTCCCCAGGCCTCTTGATTCTCTGACTGAGTATGCTCCAGGATTTCTTTTACCCATTCCATGTTTTGGTTTTCTTGTTGCAAAACCTGAGGGAGCATGAGGTGATGATTTGAAGGATTGAGATCTACGACCGTACGGAAACACGGTGACCGGAAAATCGAAAATCTGCATTTTTTCAATTTCGTGTTTCCATTTCTTCACCCTTCCCAGCTCAACGACGGGTCCAAAAATGTATTCAGAGAGTAAGATACAGAGATCATCGGCGGGCCCAGCGAGAAATGGGTGCATTTTAAGCTGGTTTATTTGTTGAAGGTGCGTTTGACTCCGTGTTCTAGCTGATTTATGGAACTATCATTACAATCGAGAGATGAGTCATGCATTTTCTTGTGAGATTTACACTTCCGTATGGTATTTACAGTAGGATCGCTTCA
>JAOYMZ010062455.1:0-28811 GCA_025802335.1 Pinguicula primuliflora
TTGTTGGGAAATTCAGAGATTAACGTGAAAGCGGAAAAATAAACGAACAAGGCAACAACACAAGATTTAACGTGGTTTGACCAAAAAGCCTACGTTCACGGGAGAAGATGAGAATCAATCCACTATAAACAGCGATACAAAGGAGACACAGAGAAAACCTAGAAGATACATAGGAAAAGAGCCACAACCCAAGAGACACAAAGGAAAAACCTCTCAAGTCGTCCAGACAAGAGAGCCACAACCCAAGTCTCACATCTCTCTTTTTCTCTCTACCCCGCCTCTCTTTCTTTTCTGCCTTTTTTCACCACCCTAATGACCAAGAGATCTAATATTTATAGAGAGAAATTCTAATGCAATTAGAATTCTTACAGGGATTAATAATTCAAGTTAAACTAGGATTTTTAATTATATAAAAAAATCCCAACAGATATGTCAATTACGATGTGACAAAATGTTGATGTGACTATGATACCATGTCAATGAGTGCATTTTAAGTGTCAAATGTGGGTGACTTATAGTCATATTTAGTAAAACTAATATAGGGCACATCAAAATCGCACCTCAAATGCACCTCTTGTGCTGGTGAGCACACACTTTGGTGTGTGTTACAGCAAAAGAGGTGCATTTAAGGTGCGATTTTGTGGTGCCCTACATTTTGAGTGCTAAATGTAGGTGATTTATAGCAATTTAACACTAATTTAAATCACTCCTATTCATAAATATTTTTTGTGGTTCCCATCGAGTATGTGTAGGAATGAGATTGGCTGTGTGTGTTAATAGGGGGGGTGTATCACCCCTCAAACTCGATATAATTAATTTTTAGAGCAGGCTCAAGATCATATTATTGCAAAAATGGTCTCTGATTTAGGTAACCGGAAAAAAATATTTTGACCATGGTTAGAATGTCTTGTCCTGTCCACGCCACTTTCTTACGTCTTTCAATCACTTCAAAAGAAATTTATCGTTACAGACCTTCCGGCTCCCGTTCCTTCAGCCAAAATACTCAACACAAATGCTCTCTTCGTATGTAGGTGTTGTTTGATATTGGGGTATATATAAACTTGATAGTTTCTCCGAGCGAGTAGTGTAAGTAAACCTGGTATATCTGTTAATATTATCTACATATTGTGTGTAGAATGATTATGGGGAAGTCGAAGATAGATGTGAAGAAGGAAAAATCAGTAGCACTTGCAGAATCACCCGCAGTTGAGGCCGAGCTTCCGAGAAAAAGGGGGAGGCCTCGAAAACACATACAGAAAACAGAGGAAGAAGTTCAAGCAGATTCCAAAAAAGCTAAAATCAGTGAAGAAGAAGTAGTTGAAGAGAAGGGGAGTAAGGAGAAAATTCTTGAAGACATAAACAAAGCTGAGGATAAAGAATCTGAAAACCAGAACCTGAAGCAAAAGCAGGAGGTGGAGGGTCCAAGGAGAACGAGCAGCAGGAGAAAAGGCAAGCCCAGAAAGAGCAGCTGAACTTGTTTTTTGCTCATCTTTTGGTTGGCTGGGTTGGAATTTGGATAATGAATGAAGACATGAAGTGGATTTGTCAATTTGGTCTTTTCTTGTAATATTTTGTCGACAGAGAATCATTTTGGATGAGATTATTAATGTTTTGAGGTGATATTCTGCAATTCTACGAACCTGTACAAATGATGCTGAACAAAAAAGGGTAGATATGGATGAAGATGTCATCAAATAATTGATGAGTAACAAAGAAATTTAAGGAAAGAGAAAAATAAGTTAAAAAACAGCCCAAAACAACTATAGAACAGTGAAGAAGTGGTGGCAGAAATAAATAAGCTAAAAAACAGCCCAAATAAAGCTCTGATCTGTTCTAAAACAAAAAAGCTCTCCTCTGTTCTAAAATCTACTCAGCCTCCAGTTCTGTGATGCCTCTCCTTTCTGTAGCGAGATTGCTTTGGATCAAAACCGCCTTCTTCTGCTCCATAGACGGCCCAAGATGGTGTTGGAGCCACTTAATCTTTACTGGAAAATGGTTCTCCGGTCGACACCTTCAAGTTTGAGATGGATAATCAGTAAAGAACATGATGCAGAAATGGAGTCGTAGATGGGAAGAGGGGAGTATACCGTGATAGTGTGCAGTACCTCGTGGCACTGTCAGCAGCAGGCCGTCTAAAAAAATTAACCACCGTCCAACCTACTGCACCAATCCGATGGTGCACTTAGTCACTGTATATCAGTGCTCTTCTCAACGCCCCCCACTCCCACCTGAGATGCAATGTGTAAGGTAGAAGCTAGTAAATTTACATACCAGGTCCTGGAACTTGTCGAACAGCTTTCGAGAAGGCAGTCGCCCTCCAGCCTGTCCGAATACCGCCTGAGCAACAGCTTAGAGCGCTTTCTGGAAGCACCTAGGCGGTCAAAATTTTATAAAAAAAATGCATCACCCTCCAAAAAACACACTTACTACGAATCTCTCCCAGAAATCTGAAAAGAGTGGTCTATCAATAGCCTTCAAGCTGTCCTTTGTAGCAGCATCTACACTCACATACAACTGATTGATGCGAAGAGAAATTAGAAATCCTATATCAGATACAGGCCCATAATAGAATTATCCGTCCAGATGCACTAGTAGATGACAGAAAAATAATAAACCTGTGTGATAGGATTTAGCGTCTTAATTTTTTCAGGGAACCGTGCATTTGTCACCTGAAAAGTTGAGATTCGCCTGCACTGGAGCTCATTAATAAGAGAATTGATCTCTGGATACATGATCTGTTCACCAACAAGTGACAAGGCACAATGTCTAGGGGCAAGACCCTCTGATAAACGGTGCTTTGAAGTATACGGCAAGCACGAATTTCTTTGTGAACTTAAGGGTATCTCAGTTACATTCTTGCAGCAAAAGAGAGAATCGCACGAGTAAATTC
Source organism: Pinguicula primuliflora (assembly GCA_025802335.1). Classification (NCBI taxonomy): domain Eukaryota; kingdom Viridiplantae; phylum Streptophyta; class Magnoliopsida; order Lamiales; family Lentibulariaceae; genus Pinguicula; species Pinguicula primuliflora. The sequence continues at coordinate 2,891 of JAOYMZ010062455.1, forward strand.
TATGCAAAAATGGATAGCAATGCCACCTTAGCGTCAAACTCAAAGATGTACGTATTGTATACGCCTGCTTGCCACAGGTGAATCATGGTCGCCATACCGTTTTCCGGGCACAGATGATACCTTCCTTATCACGTGCAAAGGTCATTCTAATCTCCCAGTGGAGGCCTCTCAGGATGTCTTCTAGAGGATTAAGAATATCTACTTTGTCACGAACAATGACCCACCCACCGGGCCTCACAAGCCGATCCATCTCAACAACGATGACTATAGGCTGCTTACACCTGCAGGGCAAATGGATGGGAGAACCTTGGTGATCAGAATGACAGCAAAGGGAAACATTCATTGCATCTCAAAAGAGAAAAAATGTTGTGAAAAATTCTGTTCGACCTGTTCTTAAGTCTTGAGAAGAGGTGATCAGCATGGAGAAGATCATAAGATCTCGGGTAAGACCCAAACGCTTCACACCAGTCGTGGTAAACACCGAGCAGTCCACGTTCGAAAATTATGGGAAGCTTATCTGGTGCATGAACAGGGACTACGTTCATAACCCAAACATTCTGATCTGAAAGGGCAGCTGCAAATCTGAAGAAAACAATTGAAAGTTAGAATTCTTTGCATTCCAGGGTTCAACCCCTTATTGGTGATTCATGCCTCATGCAGTTGGAGAACGATGGGGAGTTATCTTATGCTCCAGAATGGTATTCAGAATTCTAATCTGGACCATGACTTAGATCAAATAACTCATTTAAAACTCAATTAAAACCACTTTTGATCTCAACCATCAAATTTAAATCTAGAATTTTGGACCATTTTGGAAGCATACCATTCTGGAGCTGATCCAAGATCGAACGCCGTGGGACGATAAAGGGAGTTGTTTGCTCATTTTATCAGCTCACCCTCCGCTTATGGATTTCATGTCCATTACATTTCTGATAGATGACCAATCAATGCCCATTCCTGTTAGATAGGAGTTGGTCACAATTGCTTTCCAATGCTCGCTCTCAGCAATCAGTTTCTCTCTATTGTTCATCCAGTCTGCGAATGTATGAAGTCTATTTGGCCATTCTGCAGGCCATTCAGTCCCACGTTGTTCAAAGGCTTCGGGAATGGTATGCAGACAGGTCCCTAAAGGAATATACCTGTAACCAACAATTCACTTGGAATGGGATTTACTGAAAGCTCATGAAGAAGTTTGATGGGCTATGAAGTATGATGTATGCCATGTGTGTATCAATGGTACATAAAGAGAGAGAGAGAGAGATAATGTGTTCACCAGGTAGCATCCGGGTTTTCGTTTTCCTTGCAGAGAGGTGGGACTTTTTTTCGTCTCAATTCATATACGCCATTAGTTTCTGGCTTTTGATAAATCTTCACAAGTATAGAGCTGACATCATCGGTTCTATCCGCCAGAATGTTCCAGCAGATGGATGCTGTCAATTTAGACAAAGCTGGAATTGCGACAAACACAAGATGTCATAAACATAGTGCCATAGATCACAGCACAGAGGACTTGAATTGAAGGATGTGAGTTGAAAGTAAAAGAACAGACCTTCTTCACCTTCAATGCTGCTATGCTTTGCCGACAAAATGAAATATCCTCCAGGTCTCAATATTCTATTCATCTCCAGGAGAAGCTTACCGCCTGAAGAAGTTGATAATTAGCATCTTTATGAATTATGTCTTGGGAAAAAGATTACTAACATGCTGGGAATGAAGAATAGCACCACTTGATGGCCATGAAATACTGCATTCCCCGCAGTGAATTGCGTCGAAGACACCACTAGGAAAAGGGGCCTCCGAGTAGCAAAAGGGCTAACTATTGCTGGGAAACCATGCTCGAGAGCAACTTGAGCTAGATCAGCTGGATCATCTTTCAAGCCAAACGCAAGTGTTAAAGCACCTTTCTCAAGTAACCAAGCAGCTAAGCTTGAATCTTTAGATTCCATATCTAGAACGACGCGAATGTTTTTCCCCCATTCAATGTCCGGGACCATCTACGAAGCATTTAGTTCCACGCAAAGAAAAAAGTTGGAAAGAACCACATTCAAAAATGTAACTTAACATCTTAGCCTAATCATCTTACAGACAAACATGGTTTTCCATGACTTTCAGGCGGGATAGATTTAAAAAACACAAAAGATGTCAAAGAGGGCTCACCTCTACTATGGATTCTAGATAGTGATCAATTCCACCGCTGAATGCAGATAAATTCTTTGGAAAAGTGAGGTATTCTCCAGATTGCACCAACCAATCTTGCGACTTGATATATGCAGCCAATTTTGGATGTGCGATATTATTATACAATATCTGGAAGAAATCCATAAAAGAGATGCTTAGAGTTAGAGATCTAAAACTGATTTTCCAAAATCCATTAAGTAGTACCTTTAATTTGCTTTCAGGCCAATGCACCAAAGCCCCATAACCATCTCGAGGAAGGGGAACAAGACACATAACAGCTGATTTTGGGCAACTCCTTTCATGGTGCCTGTAACTTTGAAGCCTTCCCGTTCCACTTTCAATGTCGATACAAGGAATGTAGTTATGTTTGCTTCTTGTGTTGCACAATTTCCAACTATATTTTGCCCTAGGATCAAATACCGGACCCAATTTCTTCATCTTCTTCACATTCCTAGAGCTATCATTATCTTCTTCTGTAGTAGCTACTTGATCCAAATCACCATCATTGATCAAACCTTTCTCCTCAGTAGCATCTTTCGGATTAGCCCCGTTATTCGCATCTTTACCAGCTTTATCATATCTTTGGTCATCACCCTTTTCTATAATCAAATTCTCCTCCTCAGGACTCAGGAGCCACCTTTTCTTGATTTTTCTCTTCACCAGCATCGCCATTTTTTGTCTCATCCGTAGATTCTACAGTTTTTGTCTTCAAAAGCACAGTTGCGTTATCGAATTTCTTTTCTTTCTCTTCCAATCCAGAGTTATATCTCTGGTTCCCACTTTCTCGACCCTTTTCCGGATCCACTCTGTCTGATTTTCGTCGAGAACCACTTATCTTCTTGTTAGATGCAGAGACTGGCTCCGCAATATTATCAAAAGTATCCCGTTGAGAAGCCACAGAGAAACTAGAAAATACAGACCATACTAACACAAAACAGAGGCCCAAGATTACAACAGCAGACAACTTTACAAAGAACCCATATGACAGATAGGAGCGCTTCACTTGACGCCCAAATCTGGCTATAGTCATACCCTCTTTCTCTTATCTCTATCTTTCCAAAAAAAAAATCAACTTTAAATCGACGTTCAGCTCCCAAAAAAAAGGAAAAGCTTACTGACTGCAGATGATTACCTCAAAACAGAAGCAAGACAGTCTACGGTCAGGTGGATAAATCAAGATTGTGAAGCTGCAACAGTAAAAGAGTAAAAATGAAGAAAGATCCAGCCAGTTATCATTTGGGAAAGGCGCATTCAGGTTTCATCATACTGACTCATGATTAATGATACCTTTCAAAGAATGGGCGAATCTCAATAAAGCCCATCATGTTTAAGTACAAGAATAGCTTGCTTTGAGGGTTATTTGGTAATGGAAGAACTTCATATGGCCGGAGGCGGAGCGGAGCCCTCATTCTCGTGCTGTCTGAAAACAAAGTGATTAAGAAACGGGAGACCAAAACGGCATTAACCTTTATTAATGCAAAGCTGTCTATGATGTCAAATTAAATGCGGCTCTTCATGGTTAGTGCAGAAATTGAAGTTGAGAAATTTTATGGTACAATGTTGTATTTTGATACTAGGATTAACATCATTTAAGTCGTTTATAATCTTGACTCTGATCAATATCCAACCATAACAATTATAACTCATGACGGATCGAAACACAGTATCCGAGACTAGAACATTTTTCCTTACCGGTATATCAAGTTTATCAATAGCCAATCTTGATCTATATAGTTATTCTAACTACTACATTTCTTAGCAACAAAACTACTGATAGATATGGCGTTCTGAGAGCCGTCTATGTAAAACTGTACGAGCTGATTTTATCAGTTAGTTGTCTCTATTGTGAAGCAGTGGAGCTATAGATGGGGAGAGATTCGGCGGAGGGCCGGTAGCAACCAAGGCAGGTGGCGAAGATTCAACAGAGTTCGACTCTTGTAGCTTATCAACAGATGAAGTCATGTTTATTCTGATCCTGAAAGAGCAAAAAAAAAAAAGGTTTCGGTTTCGATAGATAAACTGTCTGCTCGTCCGGCATTCATGCTTTCGAGTTTATATCAAGAGTTCATCGAAGGTTGCTGCTGAAAGTAGGAGTTGTTTACCTGTTGTGTATGTTAACGTACTCGTCTGTCTCATCAAGTATCTCCTCCTGAGAAAGAGAAGGAAACATGGTTATGGTTCGTTATGTATGAGGTCAGTGCAGTTGCATTTTTCTGGGAGTACATACACAGTATTCACTATAAAATCAATGTTCTTGTTGTTTTGATTAGTTCTGCATCTAAGAGTACCTGAAGAAGCTCCTCGATGACATCCTCCATGGTGATGACGCCGACAACTTCTTGACTCGGAGGAAACCCAGGAATCGGAGAGTTATCGAGATCTAAAATGCAAAAGGAACAGCCCTTGTGTCTCTTCTTGAACCTAGGAGTAGAGGGGGGGCTTTTGTAGCCCTGATCATCCATCTTATGGAAGAATGAGTTAGCAACATCTGTATAAGAGTATCAAAACAGTGTGAAATCATAAATATTCATTCAGTTAAGCATCAAAACACACGAGCAGAATTCTACGGCGCAGTTCCTAGTTTATGGGAAGGGAAGGGAAGGTTAATATAATTTGTGGTTATTATCTTCTTGAGGCCCAAGATGGAATCAAATGTATTAAAATGAGTATATGCAAGATTTTATACCATCTTTGGTATCCTTGGATGGGTCTGCTTCTTTTAACTCCTTGTATACAACAGCAATATGACTGTGACCCTTCTGAAATTCGTTGAGAATATCGTAGAGGGGCATAGATTCTGAGACCCTGTGAATCAGACAAAGAAGTGCAAGAGAATTAGAACAATTATATGCCATCTGCAGATAAACCAAACAAACTCAATAAATCTCGCCCTTAGGCAGGGTCTAGAGAGGATAGGATGTACGAGATAATTTTCTCAAATGAAGCTATTTCATTCAATGGAGTATCAAAGCTTAAAAAAAAGCTAGAAAAATGGTAGAGTATCAAAGCTTTCTATGTCGAGATGGGGAAAGATAAAAACATTCTCACCTTGGGATTTTTCGTATCAGCATTTTTCTTAGAGGAACTGCATCATCGGCATCAACAGAGAAAAGATTTTTCACCTTCATAAAGAAAACAATGATGGTTACAATTTTTTTTTTTTTGACATTGTTCTGAATAAACTGAGATTCTTATAAAACATTTCAAGCAAGAACCTAAACTTACCAGAATGAGTCCTATGATATTCTTTGGATGTTTATAGTAAATAGGAACTCTGCTGTGTCCATCTGTCATTATGGCATTCAACGTCTCCCTGAGCAAGATCATAAGATTAAGCGCCTCGAAGATAGATGTAGTGTTTATTAACTGAACCTAAATGCAAGAGATAAACCCACAAATTAAGAGTTGCATCCAGGTCAAGGGAAAATGCCTTTGATATGGGAGTCATGGCATCTTTCGCCGTCTTCTCAGTCATTTCTAGAGCTCCAGCAATGATAGTAGTCTCGTCATGCGTCAAATCCCCACCTTTCCCGGCCTGTGACACGCCACAAAATATTGAACTAGGCTTCGCAGTAAGTGTGAAGAATTTGATCTCCCACAAAGATAACTATTTTATGTGTAAGAAAAGAAAGCAAGGTATCTGGGAGGTAAATGAAACAGGTTACCTCATTGCCATGAAAATCAACAAAAGTTTTCAGCTCGGCTCTACGTAATAGTACAGCATGGCCCTTACCTAGCATATAATCCAGGACCTGCACGGGAGAAGCGAAACATAATATAATATATAAACTTGAAGGAAAGGAACTTCACATTGGACTAATGAACAAAGGACCATTGAGTTCACATAAGATGGCTATCTGAGATGATATGGATTTTTTCTTGTACCGAACTAACAATCTGCAAAGCTAAAAAAACGGAACGAAAGATATCACAAGAAGTTTTAATTTTCGGTTTATATACCTTGCTAATTGGATACGATACTGGAAAGAATGCCCAAATAAGCACACGAACTAAAGGTGCCACGGTTGCTCCAATAGCCAATCCATATCGAGTACAGAGTGCTTGAGGCATTATCTTCAGAAAACACAAAGTGAACTTTGACATTACTAGGAAAAGCAAGCAACATAACCAAGAATTATTTCGAGTTTAGTAGCAGATTTATCACCTCACCAAACATGAGGATGAGAGTGACTGACAAGAGAACTGCTGCCCATGGAGGCACAAGGGCATCCAAGAATATGGGAAGTGACTGGATCAAATGAAAGCATGAGATTTGTGATACCAATTCAGTTAAAGAATACATAATTAATTCAGGATGATGTTAAATACTGATAATCTACGAACCTCCATCGCCAGAGAATTGCCTATCAAAAGCGTGCAAAGCAAGAGGTGTTGATTCTTCACCACTGGAAGTATTTTAGCTGCCACAGAATATATGTTCAATATATGCGCACTCATAATTATCACAAAATATATGTAGTATTATCTATCGTTAGTGTCACCAAGTTATTTCAAGAACCCTATAACATAGCATGGTCAAGTAATCCCCAATCGCCTGAACATTTCTTTCTTCTTTTCTTTTTGAATTCAATACATGAAACAACTACTACTTCGGACACCCAAAAATCTCCAAAACAATCGACCGTTCATCAGAAATAACTTTAACGCATATGACAAAAAGTTTGAGCTATCACCGGATAAAACAAAACACTTATGTTTGCATATGCACCCCCTTAAAAGTATGAAAAACATGAGTTTATATATCCCCGCTATTAAGCAATAATTATAGTAAGACATCAAAGGGCAAAACCAGAAGTAATATTGCAAGTTGAATGGATCATTCCGAGCAACAGAAGCAACTTTGATACAGGATCCATTCAAAAAAAGTTCAACAAGAACAATTGCAAAGTTCGGCATCCCATCTCGGTAATTGGATTACATCAACCCATAATTAGAAAAGCACAGCATCCATAACCAGTTACTCAGCTAATGAAACAGAAAAACCCCAGTAACCCAATTGACCTAAACTAACGAATCCATCGGCCAACTACCGAGATAATAGAACATTCCACAAACGAAGGCGCGTACTATATGAAAAAGACAGAGATACTGTACAGTACACGCATGAATGCGATCTTGGGGTCGACCAGATTTGCTGAGTACTTCAAGGTCCACAAGGCCAAGCGACATCAGCCCAAGAGTCAGACCCGCCATCATCCCCGCAAAAGCTACCAGCCCCACAATCACGAGAACATACAGAAAGAACTTGCTCTCGCAGCAACTGACGTTAGCGGCCATCTATCCCGATAATCCTGTCAAACACACCGTCGGGCCGTGACACTGCCTGAGTTTATAAATATATATCAAAAGAATTCGCCACCTTCGGGTAAAGGCGTCTTCCAAGAGAAATTGATGTTCTTAATTTCTGAGAGCTGCTACACGGCACGCCATAAACTCACGACAGCTGCACGACTGTCTCTTACAGTGGTGGGACCCATAATCTGACATGTGGGTCCCACACACCTCCTTTGTGAGATAAGGCGTGCGATCCATTCTTTCATCAGTTGGGTCAAACACCAATACAGAAATGCATCCAAGTTTACTTTGGTACGATCATTAATTAGGCTGCTATGTACGCTATGTATGCTACGTGAACGTATTCCTGTTGCGATTGATTCCTAACCTAATATGGTTACAAAGTGCTGTGCTGATATGTTTTTTTTTTTTTTTTCAATTTTCACATTTGGGGACCCTCCGTCTTTTGTGTGAGTGAGTTTTTTCGGGGGCTGTTTAACGAGAGTTTAAGAAAATGAGTAGAGTTTGTTTCTAAAGCTTAAGCTACATAATTTCTATTTGAGCTCTCTTCTTTGAGGGTTGTGAGCTACTTTTGAACCGTTTGTGAATAAACTTGCGAACAGGCTCGTTTGTGTTCGTCTCATTTATGTGTGTTGTTTACATATTCGAGCTCGTTCGTTTGATTCATTTTCATTAATGAGTAATGAAAAGTAAGGACAAATTCATCCTCATTCAACAAAAATCAATCATAATCGATGAGTAAATACATGTGAAATTACGAATATATTGCAATAGTTTTTACCTGTAATCTCAATGTAATCATTAAGGGTTCATTGATATGACATTAAATATAATCAAAATCAATTTAAAATTTCAAGTCTCTAATCAAGCACGTCCTTCGATTATGGAGTCTACTCATCTGAGCTCGGAGAACATAAATCAGCTCGTCTTATGTCTCACTATATACAAAAATAAAATTATGATACCAAAAATAAAATAATTATACAAATCGGTCTCGAACAAACACGTCATATTTGACGAACCGAGCCGAACTTGTTTGTTAATCTTAACGAACAAAGCTTCGTGTTTCAGCTATGTTCGTTAAGGTTCACAAACCGAACAAACGAGCTTTAAACGAGCAGAATTTGAGCTTGTTCGTGAATGACTCTGTTCGTGTACAACCCTAGTTTTTTTCTCGGTTCGAAATGAGGACCGTGCTCAAATGTCGTTTAAATAACAGTTTAGAATGCTTATACGAGCGCTTAGATCACCTATTCGGTGTGCGGACCATAATTGTCTAACTAACAAATGTTAACAATTTCTAGAACATGGATTTTTCCTACTGTTTGGATTTCGGGTTCCCTAATCATTCGACTGATTATATATCCAATTTGCTGGTAAGAAAATGAACAAAAAGGTCTTCTTCAACCTCTTTGTCCTTTTTCCCAATCAGTAATTTGAAGCCAATTTGAATTTTGATGAGACTAAAGAAGTATGTGTAATGGCTTTGAATGTTAATCAAGAAAATATTATCAATATACAATTCTGAATAATTTTAGGCGTTAGATATTATGACTGACTAAGATAAATCTATCTTAAAAATGTGATTATAGATAAGAAAAATATTGAATTCCAAGATGAGATTGATTCAGATCACAACATTTATGGGCTAAAATTACAATACATCACTGTATGTTAGTAATCAAAACACAACCATAGGCAGGAAAAGAGTTCACTAATAATGCAATGGTTCGTGTGGATGTGATATCAACTTTTTTATAACATGACTTTTTGAAAACTTGGTTAATGAGGGCATAAAACAAGTGTTTGATAATGATTGAGGGTGTTTGCAAAGTAGAATTTTTTTAATAACGTAGGGAACCCCACGGAGATTGATAAAACCAACGCCCTACCGCAATAGCCTGCAAAGCATGATAGAGAGGTAAGTCACACTTGGCAAACCATATGTGCCTGACTCACGTGCTGAAGAGAATTGAATCCAGGACCTTTGAATGCAATTGTCACTCTCACAACTACCAGGTTAAACCCTCTTTCACTGTTTGTAAATTAGAGTAAAGATTTTAGTTGGTCATAGCATATACAAGTTGTGTACAATTACTTAATTCTCTGTAGAATTGACTCTTAAATATCAGAACAGATCTGATAATTAAATACGAATACAAAATCGTATCTTTATAGCGGAAGCGTGGTTGATCGTAATAATCCGGTTGAGAAGATATTCAAACGGGACTACTAGATCCCCGGTGGTATTCCACAACTCAAAACTCTCCTTCGAAGATGATGAGGCAGCACTTCGAGAGAACTAAGAAAACTGGAACGGAGGCTTACAATTAAGCGTCAAAACTTATGTTAGGATTTTTGGCAATCTCCTTATTTATAGGAGTAGACATGGGTCAATATGAGCCAAAGCTCATTCAATGTAAAAATTATCTAAATTACAATTAAACACATTAATTGCAATTTAATTCTTAATTACATTATGCCATAATTACGTTAACGTCCAACAGCTCCCACTCGGCTATATAAAGCGTACTGTTTAACATAATAACGTATTTATCTTACAACTCCCACTCGGCTACACAAGCCGCATCCTAACAGCTCCCACTCGACTACACAAGACGCAATGGGTTGTTCAAACTTTCTCTCGATGCTTCATACAACTAATGAGTTGTGCGACCAATATTCGTAACAAGTAACATCATGTTAAGTCACTATCAAACTAACATGATATTTTTAAAAATGCAGATACCCCAAATCCTCTTTGCTTCATCGATAGCTACGAATTTCCTTTAAGTTATACAATATTTGGTTACATACATAATGTAACCGCCCGGGCAAATATGGTGAGCAAGACAGATTGTTCCTTAGACACTAATGATCATTCAAATCAACTCGACTGCTTTCCTAGCATGATCCGCATGACTGTTAAGAACCAAAGCCGTTGGATTCATACTAAAATAACATCATCCAGTCTCAACTTCAAGTCATAGTTCTAAGGGCGTGTTTGCAAGAGTTTACACTTCTGTAGAGGACTTTTGAATGGAGAAAGTTAAAAAAAGAGCTTTGTAGAGAAGTTTGTATGTGTTTGCAAAAAAAACTTTGTCATTGAAAAAGTTAAAATTGTACTGTTTGCAAATATTTTGTTGAAAGCAACTTCTGGTTAATTATGTCATATTTTTGGATTATATATTTGTGGACAGGAGTAATTATATCATATTTGAAGTTTGAGTTAATTTCAAAATTGTCACCGCAAAAAGCCATTCAAAAGTCACCCCAACCTAACTTTTGACTTTTGGGCTTTTTTTAACCTTTTTGTAGACAAGCAAAAGTAAAAGCTCAGTAACCAAACACCCCAAAAAAAGCTTTTGCTGTGAAAAAGTTAAAAACTCCTGCAAATACCCACTAAGTCGAAGAGTAACACTCAGGGTGGACCAAGAAAAGTCCTGTGATCACACAATGACAATCAGGGGAAAACTATTGTCATTCTCCCAACGATCGAATTATAGCACACACAGTATGATATGTGTGTCATGGTATGGCTCCCACTCAGATGGGCATGTCACGATCTTATATCATGCGAATGCAGCCATTGATAAAAATACCTAGTATTTATCTTATACATTCGGCTTTAAAGCTTAATGTGAATCCAGTTATTTCACATTCGATTCTCTAGCAATTTCATTTCACACCTATTGAAGCGATTGATTTCAACTTTATCAGTCTCAACCTTCCTACTTACATAACCACAAACATAAGATTTTTACACTGAAGATCTTAATTCCACCACAAAATGGTGACAATATGTAGGACATTGTCGTACTTATTCTATGAAGATATTGGATGACTTAACAATCTAATCGTGGACATTAATGAAGCACTTAACAACCCCCAAACAAAAATCATATAATTGGTCTAACACCATGATTTCATTAAAAGATAGGGAAGAATCCACCACCATCAAATTGTTCTCATTGTCAACATATCAATTATGTGTAGAGTTACTACCAATAATTATTGGTAGCCAGTAAGTTTGGTTTGACACGAAACAAAGATCACCATCCCATCCCTATTTTTATGATTTGGTAGCATCTTAATTATACTATATATATACTACTCTTTTTCTTACCAAAAAAACAATATATTACTATTTTATTTCCATTGTTGTGGACCTTGTGGTTAGAGTGGGAGTAGAGGATACAAGAGTAGAATCTTGGTGTGGAGGTGGAATATTCCATGGCGTGACCGAGCCCACACACACAAAAAATTCCGATCTAGGGTGATAATCAGATTAAAATGTCATATGTCCAGACTTGTATTTCTGTTCGTACGATTGAAATCAAACGATCCAGATTAACCGTGTCAAAATGACGAATTGGATCAACCCGAAGACCCAGAAAAATGTAGGATTAATCTGGATCGCCTGATTTCAATCATACGAACAAAAACACAAATCTGAACACAGAGCATTTTAATCTGGTTATATGAATATGGAGCAGAAAATTTTTCGAGGCCACACCACCTGATACTTACATATCCAGATAGATTATTGCATCATGCATTTATCATATGATTTCAATATCAATAAGATTTATGTTGTAAAGTTGTGTATTTCAATTTACTTTGATTTTTTATAAGTAAATTGCTCCTTTCAGGTATCTTAATTATGAGTTTTATTTGTTCACCACTTAAAATAGCAATTAATCCAATTTTAATTTGATATATCATAGGATTTATTCGTAATCACATATCCAAATTGTATGATTTTGGAGAATGAAAAGACAAATTTACTCCAACATTTAATAAATAAAATAGTACTAATCAAGAAAAACTAGTTACAATTTAATCAAAACCAATCACTAATTAATTGAAATTAATGAATAACTAATTATAGAAATTAATCTAAATTAATTAGGACAATTAATGGTAATTAATTATTGATTAATTAAGGGATGATAAGCTGTAATTTTTGCAAAAAATAATGGCAACTAGATCTTTTCAAATGATGAACCATGGCATTCTAAAATGCTTGGGTGTCGAATGTGTGAGTTTTAATCCAAAAATGATTTAAGGCACCATTCAGGCCCACCGCACCTAGTGTTCGGCATACAGGCGGGAGGGCTAAAGCCCATCTGCCCGTTTTTCTAAACGGTCCGGTAGGCTGCGGCCCGGACCAGACCGTTTTGTAAAATGGCCCGCCCGTTTTATTTTTTGTCTGATCCGCTTTGGACCGTTTTTTTGACGGACGGATGCGGGCTTAGCCCGTTTAGTCCGTATCCGCCCGTTTAGCCCAGATACGATCCTCAACAGCATGGGCGGATCCAGCCCAGTGCCCGAGGGGCCCGGGTACCCCCAACCCAGATGAAAAAAAAAACGAAAAATTGGGCTAAACACAAAAAATTATTTACCATTAGTGAATCCCGTTAAATGAAGGATACAACTCGGCCCAAACAAACTATTAGAATGATTGGGCGCAAGTTTCGGGCCCGAGCTATAGCTCAGGGGCCATTTTACCGTTTTTTATTTTGTTAACATGTCCTTAAGAATTAATCCTCCTCCTCCTTTTATAAAGATCAGTGACCACACAATTTATTGTGCAATCGGTGTGGGACATCAGTGAAAACAATAAGGTTTGAACTGCCAGTATGGTCTGTCGAGTTGCTTTCCCTCACCGTCGATGCGCATGTAGAGAGCGGAATAGCTGATCGATTCTGAAGTGGAAGCTATCAGAAAACAAGCTTCCAGACTACGCGAGCAAGTCGCGCAGCAACATGTGTGTCATCATTTACTGATGTGTGTGCTCGAGCTTTTGGATTGATGTTTTGATGTGACATAAATCGGATCGTTTTTGGACCGGAAATGGCTCGAAGTTTTGAGATCTAACTGGATTGTGGATCGTTTTGGATTATTTTGTTCCGAGTTTTGAATTTGAGTTCAGCGAGATTACTTGCGCCCCTCGCCTTGATCTACAGTTTTGTAATTGTGGTTGTGATTTTGTATTGTTCGGATAGATTTGGTCTCGAGAAGTTTAGCATTTGATTTTTACCGCTATTTTTTTTTGTGTAGCTAGCTCGTCTGAGAAACTGCTAATCTGGATGCACTTGTTTCTATGATTCTTGGATTTGATTTTGTTTAATTTAATGAGTACTATGGCCTTTGTTAATGTTGAATTCAGTGGCTTTTTTTGTACTAATTCATTTATTACTGTGGTTGTTTTCATTCTCATTATGTGTCTTGAAGTACTTAAGCTTGAAATTTGATGCATTCTGGTTTAATTTGTTTCAGGCTGTACTGAAGCAGTTTGGTGCATATGGAGGTTCAGATAATGTTGTGGCTGATGATGCTGAGATTCAACAGCACCAGAAACTTGAAAAACTATATATATCTACTCGTGCTGCAAAGGTCTTGTCGTCACCACTCTATGCTTCATTTGTAAATTGTAATTGGTTGATTTTTTCATAATGCTGACTTGAATTTTAGCATTTTAATCCTTCCTGATTGAATTTTTTGGTCTGCACGTTGGCAGCATTTCCAAAGAGACATTGTCCGTGGTGTTGAAGGTTATATAGTTACAGGGTCCAAACAAGTGGAGATAGGTAGTCACTGAAGAATTGAATTGTTTACTTATATTTAGACTAGAATGTGGTTCGTTTGTGAGGTATATTATGAATCCTTTTGTACATGGATTTCTTTCAGGAACTAAATTATCTGAAGATAGCCGAAAGTATGGGAATGAGAATACATGCACAAGTGGTAGGACTTTATCGAAAGCTGCTTCAAGTTTTTCAAGAGCTCGTGCTTTAATGGAGAAAGAACGTGGAAATCTGTTGAAAGCTTTAGGCACACAGGTTATAGTTGTGCTAGACTGCTAGTATAACCTTAAACTTTATTTTCTTAGTGTTATGAATATAAATGATTATGCAGACTCATGCTTAAAATGAGTATGGCTTCCATTTCGTCGATTCCCATTTTGCACGTCATCCATATGCACGTCTGGGGATCTCTACGAGTATTGGCATGTAATGACTTCTGGAGAGTAATTTATGCTCCAACAGATGGAATTTATTGTGAATATTTTATAAGTTAATAATCTTGCTACAAGATACAGTAAAGATACTTCTTCTGAATAATGTATGAAGTTTTGCTTCCACTTATGATACATTTCAGCCATTAGACAATTTTATTATTATTATTATTATTAATTTTAAATGTTCTGCATGATCTATGACGTGATATTTCATATTGCTCTCTCCATTCAAAGGCTTGACCTCTCACAACAGGTGGCTGAACCGTTGAGATCCATGGTAATGGGCGCTCCACTAGAAGATGCTCGCCATCTCGCTCAAAGATATGACAGAATGCGGCAAGAGGCTGAAGCTCAGGTGAATATTTGCACATTCTTAGGCTGTCGTGGTGATTATTGTTGTAGGCGCTACAAAATGCTTCTCTACTGTTTTGTGAGATGAGGCTTCCCTTCATCAACTGTTTTGTTGGATACTTGGACCTAGATAGGCTGTTGAAGTTGCCAGAAGACAAGCCAAATTAAGGGAAGGAGGCGCCGCCCATCCTGACATGGCTTTGAAACTTGATGCAGCAGAAGTTAAGTTACAAGACCTAAGGTCGAATGTGGCCACGCTGGGAAAGGAAGCTGCAGCTGCGATGGCGGCTGTTGAAGCTCAGCAACAAAGGTTGTCACTGCAAAGACTAATAACAATGGTATGATTTCTTCTCGTATGATATTTATTCATTACTGAAATCTATAACAATTTCTCCATACTTCACTGTCAAGGTTGAAGCTGAGCGAGCTTACCATCAGCGAGTTCTTCAAATACTCGATCATCTTGAAGGGGAGGTAAATCATGTTTTATTTTCATGTTTGAGTTAAAATTTTGTTAATTTTACTCATACTTCAAAATGTTTCTTTTATCCAGATGATGTCTGAACGTCAACGAATCGAAGCAGCTCCTGCTCCAAGCATGGAAAGTGCACCGCCTCCTCCATCATATGAAGAAGTAAATAGCGGGCCTACTTCGCCAATGCAAAATGAATCAACTGATGACATGGGTTACTTCCTCGGGGAGGTCAGCGCTTTGTTTAGTACATCGATGAAATTCAAACTTTTGATCCTTCTGCGAATACCCATTTCATCATTTTAATTCCTTACTGCTCGTATAACAGGTAATTTACTCGTACCAAGCTGAATCAGACGTGGAGCTTACTTTGTCATCCGGAGACTATGTCGTTGTTCGAAAGGTTTGCTTATGGTTACTTCCATATTAAGTTCCTATTCTTAAAATGACCATCCTCACAAAACCTTGATCCCTGATAAAATGAAATACCATCGTTTGCCCTTCCAAGGTCTCAAACAATGGCTGGGCTGAAGGCGAGTGCAAAGGTAAAGCCGGTTGGTTTCCATCTGGGTACATCGAGAGGCGGGACCGTGTTCTTGCAAGCAAGGTTGCTGAAGTTTTCTGAAACTGTTGCCATGGTTTTAGTCTTCAAGTACCTCTTTTGTTGTTGGTGTGGTATAGATAAGTAGAGACATACAATACACCCACCCAAATATATCCCCTTTAGACAGGTTTCCTTTTGTGCCTACTGATGCCATTGGTTTCATTATGATGAAATTTCTATTTAGACTTTAGAGGATTTAGAAAGCTTACTCCTTTCTGTTGGTTGCTGTATTAATATCTTACACGTACTTGTGTTTCAGTTGCATATATATCAGATGATTTCAGAGTTGGACATCATAATTGGTATATCTGGTTTATTCTTCATGTGTTTTAGACTTTTAGTTGGTCATCGCAAGCCATTATGAACAAATAAACGTTAAGAGCTCTGATATCATACAATAGAAACGTTAAGAGCTCATGTCCGACAACTCACACTTCCCTCCTCTTCCCGGGGTTTGCCTTCGGGTGGGGGAGCAAGTCAAGACCGCATCAGACGCTGGTGTTGATTTTCCACCCAAGATCCCACCGGTTATTGCTCCTGCAAAAGGCCTGCTAGATTCTACTATATCTGCTCCTACAGGCCAGAATGCTCGACTATTCAAACCATTCTCTAGGGGTGGGGTAAATTGCAACTGCAAGGATATTGAAATCACCGCAGAGGATGTAATTCACTATACAAATGGCCAGGGCCCAACCATCACATTTAAAGAGTCCATTCATGCCCAAATTTAAAAGAATATGGCATTTACACTGTTCATCAAATCTCTCGGTAAGCATATTGGTTATCAGTCACTACTCCGGAATCTGAATCTTCGTTGGAAACCGAAAGACGAGCTGAAGCTTGTGGATATCAACAATGGCTTCTATTTACTTCACTGTTCGAACCAGGAGGACTATGATAAAGGCCTCTTCGAAGGCCCTCATACCATTGCAAGCCATTATCTTCGAGTATTCCCTTGGCACCAGGACTTTGAGACGAAGGCAGAGCATATCGAAGATGTAGCTACCTGGATTCGCATCCCGGGCCTCAATACTTCCAGGAAGGATTGCTGAAAGAAATAGCTAAGCCTATTGGAGCCTACTTAAAGGTTGATTTACACACCCTTATGGAGACTCGCGGTCTCTTTGCACGGTTGGCAGTGAGACTGGATCTCCGGCAGCCCTAAAGCTCGCGGTAACGGTGGATCAGAAATCATATCCTGTCCAGTATGAGTATCTGCACATTATATGCTTCTCGTGTGTCAGATTTGAACACTTGACTGAGAATTATCCTCATACCCCACAAGCTGTCAGAAGCTAATGCCGGAAAGACGAAAATCCAGCCGAAAAAGTCTGGCATCGCTCCTATTCTGGCACCAACCGATGATGGCACTACAAACACCGGATTATCTGGGAAATTACAGGCTGGAATCAATCAAGGAGCTCCCTTTTCCAATCCTGGCAGCAGTAACGGTCAAAAAATCAGAGACAACGTCATTCCAGAACAGGGCTACCAAAGGCTACGATTCCAACCAATCCTTAACCGCCCTATCAGATCCTATGTCCATCGAAGTATTTGCAAATCCTGGGCCGTGGATGATGGCCCCAAAAATCAGAAGGTGCCCTGATAAGGAAGCCTAGTCTGGGAAGCCATTTGGGTTGGTATTTCGTTTTAATATGTTACAAAACTTCGAGACTGATCCAGAAAAGGCAGAGTCGTTAGGCCCAAAGTCCACTTATGGCTAGTCTTCCCAAGCACTGAGTCCCACGCTCAAAGCCAACCAATCCGCCCTTCACATATCTTTCTTCAAACATTAAAGGAAATGAGGAAAGTCGGTAACGTATCAAACTAGACCACTTGGGCGATAAGAACGAATGCCTCGAATTCGGCCCTGTCCATCTCGGGTGCCATATTGGTGAATGCAGGGAGTCTTCCTACTCTCGATTTTGAAAAAAATTGTTTTACCTAGCTCATCATGCAACTCGAATCATACTGCTATTATCATTCCTCAACCCTGTAGTCCTGCCATTCCTACCCTGTTCCCTACAGTTGCCACAAAAGTTCCAGAGAAGACAGGGTTCCACGTTGGCCGCCAGGAATTTATGTTGGGTTCTCTAAATCCACCCGAGACACCCTTGTCGGTCGCGGTGGACCTATCCTCTGACACCCAGGTGGATGATCCACCCCCTCTGGATCCAGTATCTCCATCTACCAGGATGGACCTTTCCTCAGACAGCATGGTGGACAAACCACCACACCAGAGCTAGCCGGTGATACCCTCCCTCTTCCCTTGTTTTTATGGATTTTAAAATTCTTGCGTGGAATTCGTAGGGGGTGGGGAATATTCCTACTCTTGCAACTATTAACAACTTAATTGTTTTTCACAAACCATGCATTCTCATACTCCAGGAAACACGTATTGCAGGCTCCTTTGCTCAACGAATTATTGACTGAATTGGGAATGGGTTTGATAATTCCGTTCGAGTTAAGGCCCAAGGTTTTTCAGGAGTTATATGGTTTCTTTGGAAAGATAGTGTTAAAATCTTTATTCTACAAACTGATTGGCAATTTATTCATACACATACAATTTATGATGGTACCTTATCCCTTAATATCACTGCTATATATGGGTCTCCTAATCTCCGAATTAGGAAGTCCTTGTGGATTAAACTTCTTGCAATTACATATATGGATTCGCTCTCGTGGATTGCATTGGGTGATTTCAATGCATTCCTTCACAAAGATAACAAAATTGGGGGGAAACTATCGCCTGGTTGCCCTCACTTCAATAATCTTGTTAATCACGCTGACCTGTTTCCTTTAGGCTTTTCAACGCCATAATATCGCCTGGTTGCTCGAAGTCTTTGGATTAATTTTGGAGACAGGAATACCAAACACTTTCATGCACGTCATAAGAGAAAGCAGCGTCGAGCCCGCGTCAAGAAAATCCAACTAAATGACGGGTCTTGGTGTTCAGATCGTTCTGTACTACAATTGGAGGTCTCTTCACATTTTGCAGAGGTATTTGGGGCGAATGAGCCGTCTTCTAGTGTGATTCAGCCCCTGTTTCCCTTAAGGAAATGCTTTCCCAGCCTATCTGACTCTCATATGGCCCTCCTAGCCAACCCGATCAATGACTTAGATATTAAACAAGCACTGATGGATATGAACCCTAGGAAAGCCACTGGCTCGGATGGACTTGTCGGAGACTTCTACCAGCATAATTGGCCGGTTCTATCCAATTCCTTTGTGTCCTTTGTTAAGCAAATTTTTGATCAAGACTATGTTCGAGCGGAGGCCAATAAGGGTATGATCATATTGATTCATAAGATTACTAATCCGGAGAGCTTTGACAGCTTTTGCCCCATTAGTCTTATAAACATCAATGAAGGTAGTCACGAAGATTATGGCTAATCGGTTGAATATTGTTTTACCGTTGCTAATCTCCCCAAATCAGTCAAGCTTCATTCAACGCCGTAATATCACGGAAAACATTATAGTGACACAAGAAGTATTATATTCTATGAGGCAATGTAAGGGGAAGAAAGGTTACATAGCTATTAAAATTGACTTGGCAAAGGCATTCAATAGAATAGAGTGGAGCTTCATCCATGACACCCTAGAGGATCTAGCGATTCCGCCGCTCTGAACTAATGTGATCATGTCCCCCCTTGCTACTAGTTCTACACAAATGTTGTGGGATGGACTAAGAGGCCCCAGTTTCACTCCTAAAAGAGGCATCCATCAAGGGGATCCAATCTCCCCGTAACTATTTGTTCTTTGTATGGATCGTTTGGGTCACCTAATTGAAGAGGCTCTTGTTGCTGGTTTTTGGAAACCCTTATGTTTTGGTCGACAAAAACTCCCTCTTACACACCTCATGTACGCAGACGACCTCATTCTCTTTGCTGAGTATCTAAGCAGCATAATCTGGGACATTCTGAAGCTCTTTTCCTTATCATCAGGACATACGGTTAATCAGAACAAATCGTCTCTCTGGATCTCGTCCAATACCTCAAACCTTGTGTCATCTTGCAATGAATCTACTCTAGGAATCTTGAGGGTGGATGACCTTGGAGTATATCTCGGTGTTCCTCTTATACATCAACGAATCTCGAAGCTGACCTATGCAAAGTTTCCCGCCAAGATGCAGCGTATGGCCAATTCATGGGAAGGCCCGAAAAAACTCGATGACTGGAAGGCTAGTTCTATAAGCTGACCTATGTGAAGTTTCCGGCCAAGATGCAGCGTAAGGCCAATTCATGGGAGGGCCCGAAAAATCTTGATGGCTGGATGGCTAGTTCTATGTAAATCTGTCTTGTGCTGTATTCCTTTGTACCCAATACAGACTATGTCGTTCCCCTTGTCTTTGTGCGATAACATGGACAAAACGATTTAGACATTTGTTTGGGGTGGTGATCCCGGCCAGCCATGCCACCATATGGTTGCTTGGCACAAGCTCTGCAGGAGGAAAGAACATGGGAGGCTGGGACTGAGGAGCTTCCGTCACTCAAACCGTGCATTTATGCTTGGGAGTTTTGCACCGAGCAGGACAAACTTTGGATTTGAGTGTCGGCAAAGTACAACGTTGCTGACCTTCTTTCCCCTCAACAACAGATGAACCCGAAAGGTTCCAATCTCTGGAAGCAGATCTGCATAAATTTATATCTGGTGACTCAAAATACATATTGGATCCTTGGAGATGGACAACTTGTGTCCTTTTGGGTGGACACTTGGTTCCCCTTCGAATCCCCCCTTTGGAGTCTTTCTTTATCGCCCTTGTCTAGCTATGACTTTGATAGAAAGGTCAGTAGCTTCTGCTCAATTTTTGGTGGCTGGAACGAGGTGGAATTAAATCTTTGACTACTTCAGATGTGGTGAACAGAATCCTTGCCATCCCTCCTCCGTACGAGGGAGCTAGCCCGGATTCACGCTCCTGGTTACACTCTTCCCATGGCTGTTTTAGTTGCTACTCCACTATGGATTATGTGATTGATCCAGTCACCTAAATTCCTACATTCATCTAGAAACATGTCTGGTCTCTCCAAGTGGAGGAGCATATTAAACTCTTTCTATGGAAGATGCTTCATAGTCCTCTCTGGACTAATCATGAAAGATTCAGAAGGGGCTTATCTGCATCCCCTTCCTGTGCCAGATGCAATGAATGTGAAACTATCCTTCACATTTTAAGAGATTGCCCTAGAAGCCGAGATATCTAACATTCAGTATACCCAGATGCTACTGATCATTTCTTTGTTTCGCAGGATGCTAATGAATCGCTTTCTGTTATTCTTATGACACTCATTACACACAGGAGTTGCATGCCCTTTTTGTAACAACATGCTGGAAATTTTGGAAAACTAAAAACGAGGAAATATTTCAAGGTAACTACATCACTAATCTTAGTCTTTCTATTTCTATACATGCTTTCTTCCAGGAATCACAGAGAGCATTGCATCAGGAGAGGAGGCGTACTGGGCAGATTTCCCTTGGGACTAATACTGTATCTCAAACTCCCCACATGGAGGCCATAGCATTGCGTTTATCTGTGGATGCAGCAGTATATAAGTGCTCTGGTGCTTGTGGCGGGATTCTTCAAGATAGCAGCATGAACTGGATCTAAGATTCACCTTTAGGATTGGTATCTGTTTGGTGCTCTCAGCCGAGCTTTGGGCAACTCTGTTGGGGGTTTCCATTGCCAGCAAGTTCACAAATGAAGGCTTCTCAGTTCACTTAGATAGTAGTCAAGCCATTGATGCGATAGCAGGTCACTTACCAGACTTGTCAAGTCAGAGCCTTGTTCATCACATAAGACAACATCTATCATGCTGCGGCTCCTCTATGCCTCAGTATATCAGCCGAGACAGGAACACAGGAGCTAACCACATGGCTAAGGCAAGACTCAAATTTATCGAGAGATGTTCATACCTACTACTCAGACCCATCTGGTGTCCTTACCTCACTGCCATTTCCCGAGGTGGAAGATATTGCTAGATGGGTCCAGTCCTAGGGACCAGCAATCCACGACCCGAACTTCTCGTTAAATCTATATGAAGTTCCTGGTTCATGGCATTTCGAGGGTGCCCGCCCATGGCGAGCTATACAACGGACGCAACTGATCCTATATCGTTGGCTGGTGTTCCACAGGATCAGGAATACCCTGCCCAAGACATCCTTGTCGACCCAAAGAGGTCAGATGGATCATCTTCTCAAATTTGGCCTACAAGCACTCAATTCACCACCCCTCCGCCGAGAGTTGATGAATTCACGCCCCCTCATCAGTTTAATCCTCCTTGATCTTTTTGATGTTTTTTGCTCCATGGCTCTAGCCTCCATTGTAACAAAAAAGAAATACAATTTTTTGAAACATTATCACACTTTGCTGTGGGTAAATTGTATTGCATATGAGGCACTTTCCATAGATAATACAATAATGATAGGTATACATAATTTTAGTATACATAATTACGTACAACCAATAAAATATATACACGTGGTATGATTAGTGTACGAGAAGCCGCCAGGCAGAGGTGGGGCGGCCGGGGGTCGCCCAGCGCCTCGACTGCCGGAGTTTTTTTTTCTTTTACTGGCATGCATTCTTATGTTTTATGCAGCACCAATGAAGCAGTTTTTTTTGGTAAGCAAAATTTTTTATAAACAGAAGTAATTATAGATCATGTCTCTTCGGTCTGCCATACAATATATACTATACATTACTTAAGGCACGAGATCAGATTCATTATTCATTGACCTATCCCATACACAAAATAAGTTTCTTCCTTACCAATGAAGCAGTTAACTATGAACAATATAAAGTCAAAATATACATCTACATTGGAGAAACTCAAAACCTCTAAAAAGCAACACAAAACAATAAAACCTTTACAAAACATGTGCTGGGTTCTTTTGTTACAAGAGTTTGACCTGGAAATTAAGGACAAGAAGGGTTTAGAGAATGTGGTAGCTGATCATTTGAGCATATTGTACGATAGAAATGCAGCAAAACCAGAAATGGTGCCAATTCTGGACAGTTTTCCTGATGAGAAGGTTTTTGCTGTTTCTGCTGCACAAATTCCATGGTATGCTAATTTTGCCAACTATCTCTCTTGCAAAATCATGCCCTCTTGCACTTATCAGCAGAGGAAGAATTTCTTTCATGACCTGAAGAACTATTTTTATGAAGAGCCAAGTCTATATAAAATCTGTGCTGACAGGATGATCCGAAGGTGTGTTCCCGAAGAGGAGATGAATTCTATTCTGCAGCACTGCCATTCTCTTGAATGTGGAGGTCACTTTGGAGGCCAAAGAACAGCTACGAAGGTTCTGCAATGTGGATTTTTCTGGCCAACATTGTTTAAAGATGCACAAAAGTTTGTCCAAAACTGTGACAGCTGCCAAAGATCAGGAAACCTGACCAAACGACAAGAAATGGAGCAGATGGGCATTCTAGAAGTTGAAATATTTGACCTATGGGGCATTGATTTCATGGGACCATTCCCTCCAAGCCAGGGGAAGCAGTACATTCTTGTTGCAATTGATTATGTGAGCAAATGGGTGGAAGCAATGGCAACTGTCACAAATGATGCTGCTGTTGTGATTAAGTTTCTGAAGCAGAACATATTTTCAAGGTTTGGAACCCTCAATGCATCATCAGTGATGGAGGCTCTCATTTCTGCAACAAACTATTTGAAAATCTGCTCAACAAGTATGGAGTGAGGCACAAAAGAACGCTGTCATACCATCCTCAAGCAAATGGACATGTTGAACTGTCAAATATGGAGATCAAACTGATTCTGGAGAAAATTGTTGGTGTGACTCGAAAAGATTGGTCATCAAGGCTTTTTGATGCCTTGTGGGCTTATAGAACAACATATAAAACACCCATTGGCACCTCTCCATTAAAGATTGCCTATGGAAAGCCCTGTCATTTACCAGTTGAGCTGGAACATAAAGCATTTTGGACAGTGAAGAGTTTCAACATGGATCTTGCTGTTGCTGGTGACAAAAGGATGATACAAATTGCTGTACTGGAGGAGTTAAGGCATGATGCTTATGAGAGTTCAAGGAATTACAAGGAAAAGACCAAACTCTTCCATGATAAAAGGATCGATGCCAAGAAGTTTCACACTGGGCAGCAGGTTCTGGTTTTCAACTCCAGACTATGTTTCTTTCCTGACAAACTTATTCGAAGATGGTCGGGCCCTTATGAAGTTGTTAGAGTTTCACCATATGGCTTCTTAGAGCTGAAAGGCAATTCCGGAGAAATTTTTAAAGTGAGTGGCCACAGAGTTAAAGCCTACAACTCACCTGCCGATCTTGAAGAGTTTAATGAACTAGTGCACTTCAAGGAGTAATCAGTTGCTGAATGGTCTATCTGTCGACCTAAAATTCAGAGCTTCTTGGGAGGCAATCCAAGCCAAGTACGTTACTGCTTTCTGAATTTAGTTTTAAGTTTTCTAAGTGTTTTTGAGATTTGTGCAACAAGCAAGCAAAAGAGGTCATAAGGAAAGGTTTTTGATATTTTCGATGGAATGGAGCAAAAAGCTACCTGCCAGGTTGTATTTCTCCATACTTCCTACATTATATTCTGCATTGCATTCATTCACTTGAGGACAAGTGAAGTTTAAGCGTAGAGGGGAGGTTTAGAGGATTAGAAGAAGCATGAACTGTCAATTGCACTCATTTTAAAGCATCTTCTATTTCTGCACTTTTAGAGGCAAATTTTTCGAAATTCTTTGAACTTTTTGCTTATATTTGCTGAAAATGAGGAAGTGCTAAGCTATGCATGCTGAAATAGTTGTGGCCTATAATCTAGTTTGTGGATCTTGTGGACAAAAACTAGAACTCTCTACTGGTTTGAAAGGAAGGGTGCATCTTGCTGATTACTGGATCCGAAGCTAAGATTTTCATATCTTTTACTTGAGGGAAGGGAGTGATACAGTCTCTTGATTGGTTCTGGGTAAGATGATCTCATGGACTCGCCATAGCCCCTAAAGCCAGAAGGTTGGACAACAAAAAGTCACAAAACAAGATGTTGAAGTGCTACAAAACAAGAGAAACAGGATTGGATTCTACTAGTGCCAAAATATAAGGGGTGAACCTCAGTAAAAATGCTGTAGAAAAACTCAAGAAAAGTCTCCCTTGCACATAAAGACCATGAATGAATCCCTGAGGCTCAAATCAACAACAAGCTGGAACAAATTCAGCGAAATGCAGTGAATATCAGCAAGCTGCAGTTATAAAAGCAGAATAGACTTGGAAAAACCAGGCTGAAGAATAAGATTGTAAAAAAAGGGGCTTGGCTAGAGTTCAATATTATCTCTTGTCCAGAGTTGACAACAAGAACTGTCCACCTACGTGTAAGCCAAATGGAGAGGCCATTGTGATCTTCTCCAACTCCATCAACGAGAGAAGCCTACTACTAAATACTAACCCTCAAAAGAAAGAGTGAGATGGAGTTGAGATTTGGCTTGAGATTCCTACGAAAGCAGATGCACCAGTATAGTGGTATGAGGATAGAGAGTTAGTTAGTCTCTTGAGAAGCAGGCATTAGATCTAAAAAGGAAACACTAGAGGCTGCTAGTGAAAATGGAACCATAAAGGCAGATTGATGCCCTTAGCCTCTAAATTTTTACTGACACGATAAAATCACTTGCACTTAGGCTTGCACTTGCATCATTTGGACACAATTGAGCACCACGCACTTTGCTGTGTTCTGACTTTAAAATGATATGCTGATTCTCTTGCTTGAGGACAAGCGATGCTTAAGTGTGGAGGAGTTTAATACGCAAAAATCATATAGTGTTTTTAGGCAATTTTAGCTTATCATTTTATATCATTTTAAGCCTTAAACACTTCACTTTACTTCAAATACAATGCTTAATTGTGATTCTGATATCATTCTGCAGATTATCGGCACGGTTCTGATTTGGAGTGTTTATTGATGAAATCTGGAGTATATTCTGATCAATTTAGAGTATATTCTGATATTGCTCAA
>JAOYMZ010062456.1:0-12878 GCA_025802335.1 Pinguicula primuliflora
TGATGTATATATGTGGCTGGTCACTTGGATTAAATCCGGATTTGGGCTTCCATTATTCAATCTCGGCCCAGTTGCTCGTTATTTGTCTTTTACCTGTTTCGGCCCATCTGATCAATTGTTTCCATTCGTTTACCTGGCGCATGATATATATTACTACGTGACCTCTGTATCATCACTTATCACTTGTATTTTTCGGCTCTCTCACTGTCACTCTCTGAAATTCGAAACCCTACTTTCTTGCCGGCGTCGTTTCTCATTTTCCGGCCGATTCACTGGTCCTTTCTCACTTCTGAGTACAGATTCGGACTCCTCGTCCTGCTCTCGTTCATTTAAACCGATCGATTGTTGATTCCTGAATAAATGATTATGATTCTAAAGCATATTATTAGTTGTCAAATATTATGATCCTAGAAGATTAATCTAAAAAAATGTAAATAGTAATGAAAAATTTAACTTTAACACGAGATTGATGGTATTCTGACGATTTTGTTGCGTTTAATTTTATTACACATTTTTCGTTGAGTTATGTAATCTTTAATTAGGATTTAATAAATTCTGTCGACCGAACCATATCAAAGTCATGATGGTTTTGATCTACTATATATGAAATTTCTATTAATATTGTCAATTTTGACATTAAAATAAATATTTAATTTAATGTAAAATATGTAACGGAATCACTCACTTACAATAAAATGTATGGTTTTTTCAAGCCATTTTTCATTTGTTGCAAATTAAAATGAGTTCAATATGTATTAATTTATTTGTCAACCAAAGTCTTCTCGAGGCCCATCTCTGCCTTTTCTTCTTTCCATCCTTCTTCCCTATAAATACGCTCTTGGCCTCCTCGTTTCTTCTCATACATCATATCACAAAAAGTTTGAAACTTGAAGAAAGTTTCCTCAGTTATGGAGGATCCATAAAGCTCAGGAGGGATAGCGCCGCCGTATCCACCGGTGATTAATCACCGGCGAGTAATATTCCGGCGCTATCCATCCTGAGTTTCATGGTTCCTCCTTGCTTTTCATGAGATCTATACTTGTTCGAGCTCCCATTGAATTAATTGTTCAAAGGAAGATGATGCTAGAAGACCTCATATTTGGCCTTTCGGATTCATCGCTAAAAACATTTGTAACATGAGTTGATTAGTTTTGAATTTTTACTAGAGTAACTTACATTCACCTGTAGTCTGCTGTCTCTATAAATTTTATTTATGTTTATAACTCAACTTTCTTGGCCTCTTTCAGTAATTTACAGGCCATTGATCTTCTTCTTCTCTGGACAAGAATTCAACATTTGTGAGAGCAACTTTTCAGTGAAGAATAGCAATAAATTGTAGAGCATATATGTCTGTGCCTAATGCATATACATTGATTTTGTATCTATTTTTGTTTGATGTGATTCAATTCAATTCTGGTGTTGCATTATTGAAAGTTATTGCGACTGCAACCTGCATGTGGGTATATATGCTTTTGAAGGAAGAATTGATTGGCTTTCAGTCAGCCTGCTTTTATGATTATCTTATTCCCCGTGTACTTGAAATTCAATAGCTTGTTTTTTTCACCAGAACCGGTAACAATTATATGCATTAATCATGTAGGCTATAGCGGCTATAGCACATACGTACATACACATAATTTCAATGATCAGTTACCAAATGTTGAAGAACTCGAACATACCTTCAACCAAAGGCCAATGAATAACAATTCGAACAGATGCTGAAAATAAACAGATTTATAGTGGTGTTTTGTCAAGGGTATTGATCTCGCATCTCAAGATTATGAGGTGTGGGTTGCTTACCGTTATTGTTTGCTCAGAAAACATCCGGGTCCGGAACAATATAATTTGGGGGACCATTTGTTCAAACTGAGTAATTAGTTTGTTACTATGTGTGCAGGTATGAATCAGAAATTTGCCATGTATAGCAATATATCATAATGACTCTTATCTTTGCAGGTGTATGTATGTATGTATTTATGTATGTGCATCCAACTTGTGGATCATGATTTCCTGTCAAAATCCAATACACGCATACACATATATGTATGCATGTTTGCAGTTTTAAGAGGGAACTTGGATTCCTTCATTAATTCCCCCATCAGGCATCTGAGGAATATGTGAGTAGAGAAAATGATTTTTGCAGGTGAGGCATTAGATGTCTGTGGACTGTTGTGTGTGTATGTGTGTGGTGCAATAAATGGATTTCAGCAGAGCAGAGAAGACCGGTGCTGCAGCTGGTGAAGAGAGAAAGAAGTAAGATGGAGAGTTATTGTGGGTTAAATTTTAGGGTTCTCTCCTTTTCACTGTGTTTTCTCCTTGGTTCTTCTGACTTGCTTGACTCAATTTTTTTCTTTCTTAGGTGCAGTGCAGTACAGGATTTTTGAATGGTGGCCCATGAATGTTCATAGCTGTGGATGTTGACTCATTATCCAATGAACGAAATGAACGTCGCATCCAACTTCTTTTGGACAAACAACACAAGAAAAGAAAAAATTATGTGTTTCTAATTTATTTGTATACCTTTATATCTAACGTCAAGTTATTCTGGCCACCATCACTTATTATCAAAATTAATTGTACCATTATAAAGGTTATACGAGACTAAAGATCTCATATTTTGATACGATCCCGACAACTTCGCCGAGAAATAACTGCGCTCGATCACTTTTGAAGTCCATAGAACCAACGTTAATCTCCAATTCAATATATTTATCAGACATGTTTTCATTATAGAAATAACTGCGTTCGATCACTTTTGAAGTGCACTTTCAGTGGTGATCCTGTATTAGTAATTAGTATTCAATTTTAATGTTAAAAATGTGTTTTCAAAATCGTATATTATATTTTTATTTCGGTGTTTATATGCACGTGTACATCTTACACGATGATATAGATGTCATGCCCACCTACTCCCCTACCCGGCAATTATTGGAAGGATTTTGACCACAGGCCAAAAGAAAAGTACCGATTACGAGAGAAAAGGAAAAGATTTTATTGCAAAAAAAAAACCAAAATTCTCATGCAAAATAATTTCAAAACCAGTGCACAATTTAGATTTCAACAATGGAGAATGGCACATATTTTAAGATTTTAGAACTGCAACAATGAAATAAGTAACAAAAATTTATGAACAGTTTCAAAATTGGTAATAATTCAGAAACTATTTTCAATATGAATCCCGAAGGCTACATACACTTCAGTAAGTAACCACATATATACTCCTGAACCATTGGACAAAAAAACTGTGGTCGCACAGTTGGTAAATTTATCGATACGCAGGTCAACTTCCTAGATAAATATTAGACTTCACACACACCAACATGTGTCTGCTCACAGATGGTGTGAGTGGAGGTGTGGTGTGTGTGAAAAGGGTTGTGACTTATAGTAGGATTACTCTATTCTAGTATCGAACTGTTGGACCTCTCAGTTCCCAAATCCAAGCACAGTCTCTCAAACTTGGTGACTTTAAGAGATGATTTACTTGTATAATATACAACAGGAGAAAGACATGATTCCTGAGAATAATACTGTTACAAGGTTTTGTCATGAGTTTCGTTGGACAGGAATCTATTCCCATGGTGAAATAAACGTAATCCTACAAGTAGAAAAATAGGCTACAAAATTTCAGACACTGACCTGTAAACTGCAAATTGGGAAACACTTCTGTATCCGACTCCCCATGGAGTTTGTGCTACAAGCGGCTCCACTTCTACAGCCGAAGACGGAGAGATTGAAGCAATTTTATCTTTGATTTGCAAATTTGGAGGAACTCCGACAACAGACTATCTTGTCCAGCAATCATCCTCCTTGCAATATCAGGAGGATTCCACAAATGCACCGCCTCAAAGATTCGATCTCCTACCTCATCATTCTTCATCAGTGAGATGGAAGACTGCAGTGCTCTGAAAACTTTCCCAGGCCCATTGCTTGTATCGTTTCTGTCGATGGATGAGAAAATGGTTTCTAACTTTTCTTCATTGGAAACGGCGAGTTGCTCCTCTAACCAGTTTGTGACCAACTCCAGTGAATCACAGAGAGAATGGATGGACTCCTGTATTTCACGGTAAAGGGGGGTATTGGACTGTTCAACAGATCCACCTTTCTTTTTCTTCTTGCCTGAGGGGAACAGTGACCTGACACATGACTGGATGATTAAGGCATGCCATGCTAAGGGTTCGGATACCAGCTGAACCAGAAATGGAAGATCGCTTCCCGGAGACGATGTGAGGGGACCTGCACACTTAATCTTCTCGACGAGAAATTTCGTAAGCAGAGAGTTCACAAGCTTCCAAGTACTCGAGCCTGTGATCTCATGGGAACGCAGATTCCAAGCATTCAGAAACACGGCAAAATTCACCCAGTGGATGATATCTGAGCATGGTACCTGCAGAAATTGTATATTTTTGATCAATCACTTGGAAACTTTATATTTGAAATCGTTTCGTGCAAACCATCATATTTCTGGGGTGCGCCCTAGCACCTAGCTGCGCAGTTAGCATTTACCGTGGCACTAATGAAATGGAACAAAATGCTTTACATTGGAGATCAGATGGGTATCGTCGTAAAGAGGAGCGGAGACAGAATAGATAACTTGGAAATGACACCAAAAACATGTTGAATTAAAAAAATACCTCAATGGACCTTTCACCGCTTGAAATCCCCAAAAGAAGTTCTACTGCATCATGGAAGGCTAAATCCAAGATCTTGGCATGGCGCTCGAGTAAAATTTTCAACTCTGACGAGAGTTTTGGATCAACGATTGATCCATTGGCTCCACTGTTACCCTTAGCCGATGATGAGGCAGAGTGCATGGATAAATAAATTATTCGAGGAAGAAGAGATCTCTTTTCCACAGTTCGCAGCACATTGTCTTGTGATTGCTTTATATAATTATCCTGGAAGGAAAGGAAATCGAAATTTGTATAGCTTAGGGAATGGAAGAAATTGATATAAAAAATAGCATTAAAACAAGAGTAAATAACACATAAGAGACTACAGATCATGCCATGGATCCTATGGCAAAGTACAAGCAAGATCCATCTGTAGAAACCGGTACAATCTCCTCCCTCCAGCGCTACACTTCGAGGAGAAGGTTTATATCGGAATAAGAATTGCTTATTATTCATGGAACACTGAGAATAACTTTTGTAGTTTTGTTTGAAAGAAATCTCAGTAGTAAAACCAGCAAAACAAGAAAATCTAGCCTTTAACATCTGAAAAAAAACGCAGAATTACTGTTGCCTAACCTACTTGCCCATTCATACACACTTGAATAGACATATACAACATAGAGTTGGGATATCAAACATAATTAACAAATTGATACCGGAAGAGAATGCGATCATTTAAAGAGCTTCTTATAAGGATAATCTTGTACATATCACAGTCCTCCCGTAATTTTACCATAAAATGTGTGCCTAATAAAGAACCAAATATATATATACCTTGACTTTACTGGGGAAAAAGGACACTCCTTCGAAAGGTCCTGTTGATAGAAAATGAAGTTATTCTAGATATTATAATTTACTAAGTTTTAAGAAGCAAGCAACAATAGCTTTTCAACAAGATAACCAAGGGCAGAATCCCAATGGAAGAGTCGCAGTTAGGAGGAAAATATTCCAAGCATCATTCAAATAAGCAATAGAAGAACCTACTCTAACTGGGTATATAGATAATACTATCATTATGAAGTAATACTGACCCAAAAGATAATTTCTATCGTAGGTTGGCGTCCACCAAGGCCGCAAATTCAAGTCTTCGTTAAATGTCATAGATTTGTCTCTGATTTCCGATGACAGCTCAACAAAGTGAGTTCCATTCCCCAAATTCTCCATAATGCGCTGGAAAATATATTTATATCCATGTATGAAGATTGAAGCACACACGAAAATATTATGCATATCTGGCAGATCAGAAATGCATGGCAGAGTTACCTCATTATCATCAAGATTACCCGAGTTTTGCTTTAGTTGCAGAATGGCGGATTCAACCTTCACAACTAAATACTGGCTGGAGCGCTGCAATCCTTCCTTGAATTGGACAAATTCAATTACCTAAATGGAGGACAGATAAGCAGATTTTATGGCTTTCACACATAACCTCCGAACAAGTCAATAATATTCCAAAAATATAAGAAACTTTAAATATTAATTTATAAAGAGGCACTGAAAGTTCGATAATATAGTAAGGTCAAATACGATTTTACTAGAAATTTTCTTTGAAAATAATCCAGAAACAAAAGAGTATAACTGCATAAAGAAAGTCATAAGATAATTCACATGGTCTACTACTTTGGCCAAAATAAATAATAGCTCAAATATAACTCCACCCAAGGGGTCTACAAACTCATATTCTAACAGTGGAAAAAATAGTGCAATTGCACAATGCTAGCAAGATCTGCCTTTCCAGACTCGCAAGCAATATTCCGCACAAGATTGTAATCAGAATTCTACTAGGTCAACTCTTAAGAGCATCTTGCTTACCTTTGAGTAGCTTTTGTGGCGATACGCGAGGAATGTAAGATCTGCAGATTCTCTGAGGTGGTCATCCATGAATTTTATATACTCCAACAGGAGATCTTTCAAATCAGACCAGAAAGGAGATGCTAGCATCTGAGGTAAAATGTGGTGAGATACTGTCTCCAGCAAAATATTCTTCACGTCCAGGTTTTTATAACTGCATCAAAGGAAGAAACCCCAATCTAAGTTGTCAAAAACTAAGAAACTCGATAAAACCTTCAAAGTTGTGCTTTGTCATAAAGTAATAGCACGAAATACCGAATTCAAAAGAAAATGAAGAAAACTTTTGGTAATTAATATAGGCTTACCGTTCATAAGCTAGAGGAAGAGAACCCCAATAAGAATAAAGATGCACTAGGGAGATCTTGTACTGCCAGACATATCTGTGAAACATAACCGAAATAAATTACCTGATGGATTTCAACATTTCTTTTATTGACCCTTTTATGATAACATATTTATCTGCAGTACAATCAGCATCATAAGGAGGCAAAATCATGTTCTCATTCAGGACACAGTGGTGTAACTTAGATATTATTAGAAGATTATTACTGGGAAATATCCAGTTTAGTATAGCTAGGAGTGATGCAGAGGAAGAGATGTATTTGATAATTTAACTGTGATAACACTAACTCAAAATCTGTGATATCATGATACCCAGTCTGTTTAATCAGCAACAAGTTAAAAGTAAGGTTTGATGGTACTCTCTCCTAAAAGCAAGGTTTGATGGTACTCTCGCCTCAAAGGGAATGGAAGAATAGTGGCAGCACCGAATTTTTGTTAAAAGATTTCTATATGTATATTTTAAATTTTTTGTAACCCCCCTTCCACCTTCTAAATTCGCACCCGGCCCCATAAAATGGTATCCTGGCTCCATCCTACACCCTAAAACGAAATAAAGAGCTTAGCAAATAAGCCATCAGCATGCATATCCTAACCTTCGAACAGCTAAACCAAACTCCAGAATCATAATCGATTCAAGCAAATAGCCAAGATCCCTTGTACGCCAAAAAACCTTAGCCAGAAATAAACAGATAATTAGGTGATGGAAATTAAGTTCCACTCGTCATGGAACTAAAAATATGGCGAACGGAAGCATACAAAATAAATTTGTCATGTGAAGTTACCAGGAAAAAATATTTGATAATGTAACTGAAAGTAACATATATCTTTTTTTATTTCTAATCAGGTATAGGCTCCCACTTTGACCTAGAGCTCTACAGATTACATACAAATGGGTGATAAGATAATACATTTTATGACCACAATTTGGTACCTGAACCAAAAGATTGCATGCCAAGGACAAAAGTTCTTCGCCATACATAGTCTCCTGTAAATCCAACTCTTTTGACAGTGGAAGGTTCTTACAGAACATTTTTGTCATTTGCATAGCTACATTCTCAAGGTCTGTCAAGAGGTACACAGGGAGAGAGCATGAAAATAAAATTGACCAATTCATCCCAATGTAATGTGTATGGTTTACAGTAAGAAAAATGAAAAATCAGAAATTAAGATTATCTTTGGCTAGGTAAAAGAAACTCTATGGATCGCAGACTGCAGAGATCAAAAATCTTATAGAAGAATGGCTCATAGGCATACCCTCCACTGGTAGAGTGAATAAATCACCAAGTAGATTCTGGATCTTGAATACAGATATGGAACAGCCGAGTGCTTTAGTTGGCTCATTCACGATGGTTTCATGCTCCTTAACTAGTTTCTTCAGAAACTCAGTTTTCTTATTACTATCAAGAACCTGAAGAAACTGTTCGACATCCGAAATGAAGCAAGCCAAGTGTCCGAACCTAGTCCCCCATATTAAAGCAGTTTGTTATGTGATTTCGGACAAAAATCCAAGGGGCATGTAAAAAAGGAATTTAAAAAAAAGAGTAAGAACTTTGACGACAAAGGTAGAATCATAGAGTTATAATATACCTGATAAAATACTGCATAAGATCTTCAGCTACTTTGTCAACATCACCTTTCCCAAGCAGGACCTTTTGTCTTTCAATTTCAAGAAGCGCCAAATAAGGGCATCGTATAGTATTGCAATTTCCCTCCACTAATTTCTGTATGAAGTTCACTGCATTTGACATGCGTGAATCGAACTGCAAATAAAATCGCAACAAGTCAAATGCTATAGCAAGCATATTCATGAAGTACTCAGAGGAGAACCACAAGAATTTACAAGTTCTTCAGATATATACAAATCCTTGCACACAACAGGTCTCGTTGGATGTGTGGGATCAATATCTTTATTCAAGACAGTTTCATTCTCCAGCAGACAACCAAGGTATTGCAAGAAACATTCCCAGTCATCAGGACTGCAAAACACAACGAAAGATAAAAGTTTGTCGTAAATCAAATGTAACAAGTGCTCAACGCATTTGTAAAATGTCAAGAAATTTGATGATTCAGATGGTATACCAGAGTTCTAAGACTTTCTGGAATACATTCGCAGCGGCAGTAAAATCTCCTGCCCTTGCCAGAAGCCTTCCCTGTCAACTTAGAGTAACAGGAAACAAGCTCAAAAAAAGACAACGATACACTGCTCAGGAAATAAAATCAGAGTAATGGAACCAGGGAATGAATGCTGCACAGATATAATATAATAGAGCAATCTAATAACTCCACCACGAAAAAAGTACCCCAAAAATGAATTTAATACAGCACAAACAGAATACTTACAAAACCTCACCATAAATTCAAACAAACTACTATAAATTTGCTTCAAACTAAAATGAACTGTTTATTTACAGCTTATAACTGCTAGCCAAAGTCTGGGAAAGCTGAAAAGGGCAATTTAAGATGGATAAGTGCTACATTCAGATCGTTGACAGAAAGAATAAACAATGAAGTACCTGCAGGCATAATCTATCAACTTCAATCATCATAAGCGATCCCAATTTACCAGAAAGAATCTCCAATGCTTCAGCATACTTACATTGTTTCTCTAGTAATGAAATGTAAATACTGAGAGCTGCATTAGACAAGATAAGATTCGGTGAGTAAATAAACCAGGAAACGATGATATTCATCTCTTGCAGATTACCTAATGAAAATAACCAGAAGAAGAAGGTGAAGAAGTAGAAGCAAAACCTTCGGGATCTTGCAAATCGTGAGAAGATACATGTTTCTTGAGTAGACCTTCTGCCAAAAGTAAGAGCTTTTCTCCCCCATTGCCACAATAAACCTTCGAACAACCAAAAAAACATAAGAAAGAGTACGAGCAGAATACAGAGACACTTAGGCTGTCCGCAACCATGGAGGAAGTTTCCTCCTTTTTTACCTACACATATCACATCAATTCATTTTCTCTCACTCTACATCATTTTTCTACACTCATATTTTCTCTCTCCAATCTATCTTCCATATTCCACAACCATAAAAGGAAATTTCCACCCCTACAATTTCATTATTATTATTTTATAATTTATTTTATCATACGTTTTTGTTATATATATCAATTTGAATTCTATATTTTAATATATTTTATTATTTTAACATTATATATAACTGTATTTTAATATATTTTATTATAGTTAATTGTATTTTAATATATTATAATATAATTTATTATTTAAATGGTGGAAAGTGGGTGGAAGAAAAGCCTTCTACCCACATTCCACCATCCCCTTTCCATGGACAACACAAAGGGTTGTCCATGGAAAAGGGAAATTTCCTCCCATAAAGGAAAACTTGCTACCGGTTGATGACATAGCGGGGAAGGAAAACTCCTTGTGGATGTGGAAAGCCTTATGGCAAAAATATTGTTTCAAAGGTGAACTTAGACCCGCATAGTCATGAAATTCAGAGTATTAGAACCAAAGAACTCCACTACCTCAAAATAATATTCAAGAGAATATAGTTTAATACAGGAGTCGCACAAACAATACAATCACTTCATTTTTCGTAACTTTCGGGGAGTTGCCTTCAACAACAACATCCATCATTTTTGTGAAGAAAATAAAAAGCATTTGAACTAGAAGCACATTTTCACATCAAAAAGCAGCTAGTTGAATGAGATAAACGAACATACGAATGATTGGGATACCTGTAACTGAATGCTGCAAACGGCCCAAAGTAAGAATCTTTCTTCACTCCAGATCTTGTACATTTTAATCGCAATCTAAAGATTCACAAAAACAAAAAACGTGTATTTCGTAACATGACAAAAATTGAGATACATGCATAGTTAACTTTAAATAGATTCAATAAACAAAAAAATATATATCTGCTGACCTGTTGTTGCTTCACGAATGAATACTCACGAACATAACAGTTGAATAGGCCTATCATCAAATCCTTCTCACTGTATTTAGCACAAGCGTACTCATAGCAACTTGTAGCCATATCCACTGCCGATTCACACCAATACTTCAATGCCAGTAACATAACAATAAATCCATGCAGATCAACCAGACTAAATAAAACCAGGGAGAGACACTAACAGTGATCCAATCTCTGAAAAACAATCTGCAGAGTACTGAGCGTGAGATCATCTACTACAGTCTTGGGGTCATTGCTGCACAAAATCTCTTTCGCATTCAAGCAAACAGATAACGCTTCCTCATTCTTCCCCATTCGTTCTAATATCAATGCCTTCAGCGCCTGAAAAATATATCGGCAATAGCAATTAACAACCCAAATTTCATCCACGACGAAGGCTAAGAAGATCTCACCAGCGCATAAGGTGAGTTTGGATACTTCGCCAGAAGTGCAACAGATAGCTTGAGTCCATTCTTGAACTGCCGAGTGTCCACAGCGTCCCAGATGGGCCGGACCCGCCTCTCCGGGATGCCACCCGCTAAGCCGAATTTGGAAGCCATAGATAATCTACAATGACAAGTTTAGATTTTGCTTTCTTCTACTGTCAAGCTATATTACGAAGAAATGATCGCAGCACAGCAGTAACTTTGACCTAGCGGAGGCGGAGAATTCCGTTGCCAGTTAGTACTTTTCTGTGGAGCACTCGTGGAAGTTTATTTGGGTAAAAAAAGTACAACTGATTCGGGATAACTTAACTTATTCTCTCTCTTTTTTTTTTATCGATGGAGGGTGGTATAAATCTCGATAATTATTAAAAGTATTAATTATGATAGTTAAATAGAACCTGTCTTTCAGATGCCGATGCAAACCGCACCATTCTGTAGAAGAGCGGTGCGTGTCTTTATCAGTTTGGTCACCACTTTTACTCCTTCCACGTTTTTTTGATGATTTATCCAGATCTGCTTGCCGTCACCGCCTCCGTTCCGATACCGTCCGTACATTGTCGTCATTCGTAGCCTTCTGTACATTGCCGGCGCCGCTCATTTTTGCCATCTCCATTCGTCGTCGCCGGTCATCGTCTCCGTTCACTTCGCATTGTCGTTACCATCAACATTTGCCTTCACGTTGTCGTTGACCTTTCATTACCATTGTCATCGTCATATCCCGATTCTCGAGGTATGTTTCCCAGTTAATATGCATATAGTTGTTTATATATATTTGTTTATAGGGGCAGAATCTCCATACATGCAATTAAATATGCATTTTTAATTCCGGCCACTACCATCGTCCGTTGACGGAATCAGTCACATCGTTAGAAAGCTTATACATAGAAGATCATATGTTCAAGTTTGGGTGATGTTCCGATGACCTCATCACCGGTAATTTCGTTTCACATTTTCCCCTTAAGTTAAGTAGTCCTAAATAGGGTTTTAGAAAATTCTGGCGACTTTGTTGCCGGAACTGAAACTAAACATAGGACATATGATTCTATGTATAAACTTTCTAACGATATGATTAATACCGTCAACGGGCAATCCTAATGGCCAGAATTAAAAATGCCAGTTTAATTGCATGTATGGGGATCGTGCCATATATATATATATGGGGCAAGTTCCTCACCCCTCATATTATCATGCAAAATATCCTTCAAATCTCAATCACTGATTTTATGTAAATCTAATGGCTGAGATTTAACAGACTTAAAAACATAAATTTTCTTTAAATAACAAAATAACGTCTTTTTCTTCATGTTTCTATAAACCCTCTTCCTTTTCAAAATTCCCATAATAGAGAACAAGAATTTTGCTGAATTCCCGTCAATTTCAGAATCGCCAACAAGTCCTCAAATTTCCGTCTTCGAACATAGAGCAACAAATCTTCCATTCACATCTCTCTTGTTTTATTAATGTGATGTTCTATTAAATGTTGTGGAAGAATTACGTTATTGAACAAGATATGTGTGCTGCAATGTTGATTCTGTATTTTAATTCATCCCCTTCTCCCTTGTTTTATTTTTGCAAGTCTAAACTGGTTCTTACAGTGGCGTGAATCGTGGTTTTCTCGAAAATCTTGTGCATAGTGTGATTTAATTAA
>JAOYMZ010062467.1:0-12877 GCA_025802335.1 Pinguicula primuliflora
TTGCACTCGTGGTAGCTTGGGAACTTTATTGTAGCTTGTTGATGGTGGCTTGGGTGTGTCAACTCGTATTCCAAGATCGATGATGCACTCTGGTTACAAGAGTGAAATTGGTGGTGTAAAGAATTGAAGAAGAGATATTCTCTTGGTGAGTAGTGTTCGTCTGTATTAGAGACCATGATCGTGTTATGCGCAAACATGAAAAGCTTTTGTGTGTTCAGAGAAGTAAGGTTACTTCTACTCCTGTGAAGCCTGTTGGTCTCATTGGTGTGATGATGGAGTCTTCTTCTGTTGGCAAGTTCAAGATGAGCTTGTTTGTTGCACACTATGGAGCTACCTCTGAGGGGGTGCTTAGAGAAAGAGATCAAGTTTATTTGTGATACGAGAGAATTCAAGTCAAGAGGTGATTTGTTGGAATTTTTATGAATAAAAAATCCTAGTTTGACTTGAATTATTAATCCATGTATGAATTCTAATTGCATTAGAATTACTCTCTATAAATATTAGATCTCTTGGTCATTAGGGTTGAGAAAAGGGCAGAAAAGAAAGAGAGGCGGGGTTGAGAGAAAAAGAGAGATGTGAGACTTGGGTTCTAGCTCTCTTGTCTAGGCAACTGGAGAGGTTTTCCTGCGTGTCTTTTGGGTTGTGGCTATCTGGTTTGAGAGGTTTTCCCTGTTTATCTGCTAGGTTTTCTCTGTGTGTCCTTTGTAACACTGTGCTTATAGTGGATTGATTCTTCTCTTCTCCCGTGGACGTAGGCTTTCTGGCCGAACCACGTTTAATCTTGTGTTGTTATCTTGTTTGTTTATTTTTCCGCTTTAACGTTAATCTATGAATTTCTCAACAATTTCTACCAACTTAACTCTCACACGCACACGTGTATACACTAGATGCAGTTGTCCCTGGGCTCGATTTATTCAAAAGCCCGTTGAC
Source organism: Pinguicula primuliflora (assembly GCA_025802335.1). Lineage (NCBI taxonomy): Eukaryota > Viridiplantae > Streptophyta > Magnoliopsida > Lamiales > Lentibulariaceae > Pinguicula > Pinguicula primuliflora. The sequence goes on from JAOYMZ010062467.1 coordinate 931, forward strand.
CCGAGTGTGATGGATCGGGCAGCCATTGACTCGCGTTTAGAGCCGGCCCAGTTTATATAAAATCTATCATGATATCGGAGCCAATAATGGTCTAACGACCGAATGGCCTATGGCTGTGTACGCTTCCGCTCTTCTTTGGTGTGATATTTAAATCCGACAAGTCTTACCTAGTCGGACTTGAGGGGGAGTGTTAAAGAATTATTGTCCCACACCGAAAGTGTAAGTGTGAGATAAGTAGTTTAAATAGAAATTATGTGGAGAACCAATTACCTTGGGTCTAAGGTTTTAATAGTGACACTTACATTCCTACCAACTTAACCCCTACATGCACACCTGCATACACGAGACCCAATTGTCCCTGAGCTCGATTTATTCAAAGCCTGTTGACCCGAGTGTGATGGGTCGGGCGGCCATTGACTTGCATTTAGAACCGGCCCAGTTTATTTAAAATTTATCATGGTATCGGAGCCAATAATGTTCTGACGACCGAATGGCTTGTGTACGCTGCCGTTTTTCTTCGGTGTGACGTTCAAGTCCGACAGGACTTGCCTAGTCAGACTTGAGGGGGAGTGTTAAAGAGTTATTGTCCCACACCGAAAGTGTAGGTTTGAGGATAAGTAGTTTAAATAGAAATTGTGAGGAGAACCAATTACCTTGGATCTAAGGTTTTAATGGTGACATCCACATTCCTACTAAGTTAACCACCCATACACACTTGCATACACGAGACCCAGTTGTTCATAGGCTCAATTTATTCAAAAGCCCGTTGACCCGAGTGTGATGGACCGGGCGGTCGTTGACTCACATTTAGAGCCGACCCAGTTTATACAAAATTTATCATGTAGATCCCCATAACATCAAGTTAACAACCAACCATATAACCCTCAAGATTAGTATATTCACTCTATACGATTTGTTCAACTCAAATGCCTGTAATCTAGGTCCATTTTGCATTTCTGGAATGTTGATCGAGTGTGTAACCAATGCCCAGATCTCATGTGTATTGTTACATTCAAGGAAAATGTGGTGGGTTGTTTCTTGTGCAATACTACATCTTATGCAAGATACATCTATTCCTTGATCGATGATATCTCGATGTTGTAAATTCGTTAGTGAAGGTAGCCTGTTGAGGTATAGACGCCAGCATACCTCCTCTATTACCATTTCTCTCGTTCCCCCACCCCAACCAATAGCTCTGTCTTGTCACCGACAATGATCGCCTTTCCTATCCCATACTTTGATCTCACAATTCTCTTCATATGTGTCCTTCCCTCCCAATAGTCTTCGAATCCACCAAATAAGGCCTTACTCACAATTTCAAATATGTGGATCCCCAATCCCCCTATCAATGGGTTAATAGACTTTTCCCCATGTTACCCATATCACTCTTTTTTCTACATTCATCACTCTCCATTAAAAATTCCACAGATGGACTCTAATTTATGCAAGACACAATTAGGAGTTAGGAACATAGAGAAGTAATAAATTGGCAAAGATGATAACACTGCACGAATTAACATCAAACGACCACACAAGAAAGATTTTCGTACCTCCAACTTCCCATCTTTTTCTTCATTCTAGTGATCAAAGTTTCCCACATAGCCCCAATCGGTAATCCAAGGTACACAAAGGGTATGGATCCTACTTTAAAAATCAAATAATCAGCCATCTCTTGCTCAACATTGATTCCAATCAACTCACTCTTTCAAAAGCTAATTATGAGGCCTGAAATGAGCTCAAAACTCCTTAGAACAATTTTCAAACTAATATTGTTACAACTTTCTTGACCAAATAATATAGTATCATCGGCGTACTGCAAATAAGATAGTTTCAGCTTTCCTCTTCCTATCTCCACTGAATCAAATAAACCTTGCTCCAGTGCCCCATCCACCAGCCATGACATGCCTTGAGCAACTATCAAATATAGAACAGCGGCCATTGCATTACCTTGACGGACACCTGTCTGAAGTTTAAACTCCTTTGATGGGCTCCAGCAATGAGGCAGTGGCAGAATGCATGCATTCATGTATCTATCTTCTTCATACTTCACGAAAACCTAACAACTTGCTCATATCATCCAAAAAAGCCCAACTGACAGTATAATATGCTTTCTCAAAATCTACCTTGAATATCACAGCTTTCCTTCCTCTCGTAATGAAAATATTTTTCAATTAGGCATGCACTTCAGTATTAAACAACAAAAATATTAAATATTAAATATTTGTCAAATCATTCGATATTAAGGAAAGAAAGTTGTGATGTTCATTAACACATGATGTGATATTCATTAACAGCACTTCAAGATCTACCTTAAATATTGAAGTGTAAATATTATTCAATTAGACATTTTTTTAGTAAATATAATTCAATTAGACATTTTTTTAGTTAGAGCCCGTCGATGCGGGTTTACGTGTTAAAATAAATGAGCTTGAAAGGCTCTTAAGATTCGTACAATGACTACGATCCTAGCGTTCATGTATAATTAATCAGCCCTATTGAAAGCCTTAAATAGTAGCTAATGTAAGAATTATTACAGGCCCACGAATTAGACTGAAGTTCAAGGTGGTTGAAGAGATGAAGTTGTGAAATCTTTATCTGCAATTTCCTGCAGGGAGATAGGCAGAAACGAGTGAATATAATTGGAATTTCCATACCTAGCTCCCTATTATGTCAATGCAGCAGTTAATTTGTTACAATTCTTTGTGCATCTGCTGATCTTTATGTTCCCGTGGGAGAGTATGATTCTGCGAATATCTTCTACTTCCCATCTTACTCTCCATGCGTTGGAGTTTGGATCTTCAAAAAATTCAGTGATGGCACTTCAGTTGGACTCAATCTAGATTTCCTGCGAACAAAAGGGTAAGTGAGATATAATTGTACTTCAATATTTATGTGACAACTATTATTCAATTCATTTCACAAACTGAACAAAAAAATCATTAATGACTTGGCAAAGGATTTGCACGAACTCATTCACTAAACCAAAAACATGTAAACATAGTCATCCCGAAGATTATGTTGGACTTACTTTAGAGATGATAAAATCTGTTTACCAGATCTTGTAGCTTTGTAAGAGCAAAGGAACTGAAATCTCTGTTCTTTCCTGTATGCGAAGGAAAAAATGATTGAGGAGAAAGGATATGATATATTTTCATTCCACTTCGAAGTTTTTACATCAGAAGAAAGGTGGTATTACAAAATAAGAAACACGCCATTTCTAAACCAAAACGTTTTGTTACAAAACCTGCTTAAGTTAAAAAACTTGCTTATCATGTCATTAAGTCTACGATCAGCATCATTTTCCAACATTCTCCTCCTTGATGCTGAATGATCTAAACATTCCAAGTTTTGTCATGAGTAGGTTATGTATGTCTTTCTGTAAGGCCTTAGTAAAGCTATCAGCCAATTGATCCAAGGATGAACAATACTGCATCTTTATCAGGCATTCCTGCTCTGCTTCTCGGATTGCATGAAATTTGACTTTAATGTGCTTTGTCCTGCTATAGAATACATGATTTCTCACCATTGCTATTGCCGATTTGCTATCACATGTCAAGAGAGTAGGCCCTGCAGTACGAACCTTCAACTCTTCCAGCGATTTTCGAAGCCATAAGGCATGATTTGTAGCTATTGCAGCAGCTATATACTCAGCTTCTGCAGTAGATTGGGCAACAGTCTATTGCTTACTGGTACACCAACAAAACATGGCTGATCCCAGTGTGAAGCAATATCCGGATGTACTCCTCATATCAGTTTGTGAACCAGCAAAATTACTGTCCACATAGCCTTTTAATTGTACTGGAACTCCTCCCTTGAATAAAAGACCAGCTTCAGCTGTCCCTCTACAATATCTGAGCACACATTTTGCTGCTGTTAAATGAAACTCTGATGGTGTGTTCATAAAACGAGATAGTATGTTCGTAGCAAACATTATATCAGGTCTCGTAGCACACAAATATAACAGAGAACCCACCAGACTTCGATATTTTGAAGCATCGCAAGATTTCTCATCACTGTTATAAAATGAAGCACCATTAACGATTGGAATACTCACAGGCTTACAACTTTGCATTTTAAACCTTTTCAGCAAGTCTGTAACATACTTGGTTTGAGATATAAATATACCTTCTTCAGTTTGAGTGACTTGTAAACCCAGGAAGTATTTCTTTCTGCCCAGATCTGTAATCTCGAAGCATTTCTGAAGTCTAACTTTTACTTCATTCAAAGCAGAAATATCACTTCCCGTCAATAATATATCATCAACATGTACTGATAAAATCACACATTCAATCTCTGTAAATTTCAGATATAAGGTAGCTTCATTTTTACTTCTATAGAAACCACAGTTAAGCAACATTTTATCAAATCTATCATTCCAGGCTCTTGGAGTCTTATGCAACCCATATAGTGCTTTCTTAAGTAAATAAACTTTGTCAGGAGCATGAACATTTTCAAACCCGGGAGGTTGAGACACAAAAACCTGTTCAGTCAGTTCACCATTCAAAAATGCAGATTTAACGTCTAAATGAAAAACTGACCAGTCACTTTATGCAGCAAGAGAGAGCAGGAGCTTTATAGTATCCAATCTTGCAACTGGTGCAAAGGTTTCTGAGTAATCCATTCCGGCTTCTTGATCAAACCCTCTTACAACCAATCTAGCTTTATGTTTATTAACAGAACCATCAGAATTCAACTTTGTTTTGAAGATCCACTTTAGACCAATGACAGTTTTATCCACTGGTCTGTCTACTAAAATTCAGGTGTTGTATTTTTCAATCATAGCAAGCTCCTCCTGCATGGTCTGCTTCCATTTTGAACTTCTCAGTGCTGATTTGATATCTATGGGCTCTGTTTCAGCCACAATACACTGGCCGTATATATCTTGTAACGACCTGGTTCTGGTAGAACATTCGTCCTCATCACTTTCAAACTCACTATTCTGATTCTGTTCATCATGAACTTCATTTTGATCTTCCAACTGCATTGAACTCCAGTTCCATTTTGCATCTTCAGCAAATATAACGCTTCGATATACAGACACCTGTTTAGTAATAGGATTGTATAATCTGTACCCTTTAGAGATAGTACTGTATCCAACCAATATTCCAACCTCAGCTCGGTTGTCTACCTTGTCTCGTTTTGCATCTGGTATTATAGAATAACAGACACTGCCAAAGACTCCCAGATGATTCACAGAAGGCTTTCTATTTGTCCAGGCTTCATAGGGTGTTTTGTCTTTCAACATTTGGCTTGGAAGACGATTTTATAAATAGACAACACAATTCACGGCTTCAGCCCAGAACTCTTTAAGCAAATTCTTCTCTAGCATCAAACATCTTGCCATATTCATCAATATACGATTTTTCCTTTCACTTACTCCATTTTGTTGTGGAGTATAAGGAACTATAAGCTGGTGAACTATTCCTTACTGCCTCAGAAAACTCTAAAACTGTCCAGATAAGTACTCCATCCCATTATCTGTCCTCAAGGTTTTTATAGTGCAGGAACCTTGATTTTCTGCTTCAGTTTTGAATTCCTGAAAGTAAGCAAAGACTTCGGATTTCTGCTTCAGGAAGTAACACCAGCAATATCTAGTATAGTCATCAACAAATATCAGAAAATACTTCATTCCTCCTAAAGATTCAACGCTCATTGGCCCACAAATATCTGAATGAACCAGCTCTAATTTTTGAGAAGTTGAAGTTGAAATATTTGAAGAGAAAGGTAATTGATGAGCCTTCCATTTTTGACATACCGAACATACTCCACTCACAGTGCTTATAGGAGGTAAATTCATCACAAGTTCTTTCTGCTTCTTAAACTTCAATGCTTCCAAATGTGGATGGCCATATCTCTTATGCCATAATTCTGTCACATTTTCATAATTCACGAAAGCTTGAACAGTTACTTTCGCCAAATCCAATATGAAACTTCTATTCACCATTGGAACAAAAAATATCAACACTCCTGATGGTTCAAAAACCTCATATGTATCATCTTTCAATATGAAATGATACCCAGATTCTAAAAACTGGCCAACACTAAGCGAACTTTGAACCACTTCTGGAACATAGAAAACATCATCCAGAGTATTCACTTCAACATCTCCTTCTCCTTATACATTCATCCGAGTACCATTTCCTATTTTAACTATATAACCATGAGACTTTGTCAACGAGGTAAAACACTCAACATCTGATGTCATATGATGTGTACCTCCTGAATCTAAAAGCTACTTTCGAGATGTAATCCCTGAATCACAACTCCTAGTATCAACTCAGGCTACAAACACATGATCCTCAGGTATTTCTTAAACCTCTGAAGTCTGAGCTTGTTGCCCCTGTGGTTTATTCTTATTCTCCGGACACACCTTCTCTACATGCCCAGATTGTTTGCATTTTCGACATTGTGCTTCAGGTCTAAAGAAACAGAAGTTTTCCGAATGATTAGTCTTCTTACAGTATGAACAAGGTACAAACTTCCCTCCTTTTTTCATCACTGATGAAGAAGACCCTTGATCTTTTTTCAGATTATCCTTCCTTTCCCATGGCTTTTTCTTCTTTCCATCAGGTTTCCCTTCAAACTTATTCAATTTTCCTTCAAATTTCCCAGTGAATTTTTGAGCCAATAAAGTCTTAGCTCCAGCCCTGTTATGCTCTCTAAATGTCATTCTTTGTTCAGCAGCCTCTAATGCACTCACCAGATCAGCTACTGACATCTCAGATGCATCATATACATCCTCTAATGACGATATCTTAGCTTCAAATCTCACAGGCAAGGTCACCATAATTTTTTCGACAATCCTTTTTTCTTCCATTTTTTCTCCTAACAATCTTATCTGATTAACAATCTTCATCAACCTATCAATATACTCTTTCAATTTCTCAGTCTCAAGCATGAATGCCATCTCAAATTTCTTGCGAAGATTAAAAAGTTTGAGTTGTTTTGTACGAGCATTACCTTGGAAGATTCGCTCCAACTCATCCCAAATTTCCTTCGTAGTGTTGCAATCCATAATTTTGCCAAAAACCGATTCTACAACTGATTGTTGGAGAACACTCATAGCCCTGAATTTCCGACAATTTTTTTCGTCATATACCTTCATCTGGTTTACATTATTAGGAGGAGGTTGTATAGGTTCTGCATCTGTCTCTATAGCTTCCCATAACAACTACCCCATAAGATATGCTTTCATCCTTACCGCCCAGATTTGATACCCTTCACCGGTAAATAAAGGAGCCGTCGTTCCTAACGCAGCTTGAGGTCACAAATTTGGTGAAGCCATCCCTGTGCTCCGATACCACTGAGGATTATGATGGACTTAATTTAGAGATGATAAAATCTGTTTAACAGATCTTGTAACTTTGTAAGAGCAGAGGAACTGAAATCTCTGTTCTTTCATGTATGGGAAGGAAAAATTGATTGAGGAGAAAGGATATGATATATTTTCATTCCACTTCGAAGTTTTTACATCAGAAGAAAGGCAGTGTTACAAAACAAGAAACACGCCTTTTCTAAACCAAAACGTTTTCTTACAAAACCTATTTAAGTTAAACAACTTGCTTATCATGTCATTAAGTCTACGATCACATCATTTTCCAACATTCTCCTCTTTGATGCTGAATGATCTGAACATTCCAAGTTTTGTCATGAGTAGGTTATGTCTCTCTTTCTGTAAGGTCATAGTAAAGATAACAAGTTATATAATATATTATGATTGTGTTATATTTTTCTTGATTTTTAAATTTTTTTACCTATTTTTTCAAGTAATTATATGAAATATTTTCAGCAAAATTATATATAATATTTCATATTTATTTTGTCTGTTTTTTTTTAAATTACTGATTTTTTATTTTTCAATATTTTTTAGTTTTAGTTTATTTTAAAAATTATAGATTGTTTTAAGAAATGCATATTAAATTTTTTTTAAAGATATTTTATAATATAATTTAAAACTAAAATTATTATAAAAATAATTAAAAAATGAAAAATCATAGAAAATACAAAAAAACGTTAAAAATCATAAAATTGCAAATAAAAAAAGTATGCATGAATGTAAAACAGTGTTAAAATAACATTAAAAAAAGTCACAAATTTACCTAAATTGTAAAAAAGTGTAAACAAATAAAAAATTATTTTCAATAATAAGTTACATAATATATTATACTTATGTTATATTTTCCTGATTTTTAAATTTTTTTACGTATTTTTTTAAGTAATTATATTAAATATTTTCAACAAAATTATATAAAATATTTCATAATTATTTTATTTGTTTTTTTTAAATTACTGATTTTTATTATTCATTATTTTTTAGTTTTAGTTTATTTTAAAAATAACAGATTGTTTTAAGAAATACATATTTGATTTTTTTATTTTATTTTATCTAGTTTTTTCATAGATTTTTTTTAGTAAATTTAAACTTTTTTTAATTTTCAAATAAGGGTATTTTAATCATTTTCATAATAATTTTAAATAAAATACAGTGATGGGACAAAGTTCATATATATGCCAAATCACAATGGGCTAAATTGTATTTTTAATACCACGAGAAGGTAAATTAAATTTTAACTTCCGCAAGGGGTCATTTGAATTTTACTCCTTATTTTTTTTAAATATAGCTAAAATTCTCCCATACAAAGTAGAGTGTAACGAGTCTCCTACCAACACGGCGCCGTAGGCCGTATTGATTGTCCCAGTCTGCAATGTTTGTTCTTGTCTTGCTGCCAACAATATAAAACAAATCCTATGAGTGAGTCGACCTACACAATTAGTTAAACATCATGTTAATTAAGGCTTTCTAAAGTGGGATTAGATTTGTACCCATCCATAAATCAACATTGAAGGGCGAAACAAAGACGAGAGGAGGATATGTATCTTGGATATTCTTTCTTTCCGCATCTCGTATATCTCTGATATTGTGAGTTGACCACTTGCTTGCAACCAAGAGCAACTCAACAGTCAAAGAGATGTTGATTTAGTGGTTTGTGAAAAACCATGATTTGCAGACTATTACAGCAGACGTTGGGTTTACCTACCTTGGTGGGATCATATATTATCAAAAAAAAGTCAACTCTACCTATCAAGCTTCACCCCCATCCATTTTTTTATAACCATGATGTATATAATTATTTTCGGTCACCCTATCTATTACACTATCCAAATTGAACATCATTTTTTACTAAGCCCACGTTAGAATTATTCTCAACAACATATACAAGCACTATAAAACTTCAACTCCCGAACTTATTATCCCGATTAAATTGTTATGGTCCCGACTTCTAATTGTGATCGTCGAATATTGTTCTGATGGCCACGACGAGATGATCACCTGAATGATACAATAGTCATGATTAGAAGTCCAGAACATAATAATTTAATCGGAACAATAATTTCTGGGCTTGAAGATTTCTCATACAAGGGCACACTTACGAATCGGACTCTTCACTAATAATCGTATCTGCTAAATCTTCCTCTTCCCCACTGCCCATTGTGTGCATTGAATTGCAGTGCATGAACCGGCATTGATCTGTCCTAACCAACGCCTAAACTCGTGTGTGTGGTAAGGGCAGTGGCCCGTGGGTCACATGGGTCTAGGTTTTGACTCTTAAGGTTACATTACAATGCGGCCTGGCCAACAGATTCACGTGCACACATTATGGTGGGGCCCGATAGACACACCATTTTTGTTTGTGAATCATAACACATGAGACATAACCCTGACGGCGTGGGATCCACTCCCAACAGCTTCCCCAGTACAAGCTTCCAAAACTAACCGATTTTTTTCATCCAGAAATCTTATTATTATTATTGGTTAATTTAAATCTTAGAAATCTTAAATATGAAATCGATTTTACATTTTAGATTATTATTGTAGCAATGTTCCACGTCTTTAGAGGTGGGTAAATGGCCTTCGGACCTCGGGATTGTCCCGAGGCCCGACAGGTCCGAAGTCTAAAGCCCGAAGCCCGAAAAAAAAGGAATTCAGTATGAGTTCGGAGACCTAAAAACAGATCCCAGATCTAGTTCGGGACGAGATCAGACTGTTAGTCAATGATATATTTTGGGGAAGATATGATTAAATCTTCCCCCTGATTTCCCGGGATTTAATTACCAGAATCCCGGGATTAGATTAGTGCCTATCGAGATAATTGTATCTATAAAAGGAGATGTATGTACACGATGAAAAGAACAAGAAAAACAGTGGAAGAATTCTTTCTCCCGTGGACGTAGGCGTAGTCGAACCACGTAAATTTTGTGTTCGTGTCTGTGCGTGTATCAAATCCAATACAGACTTGTTCCATTTTAAACGGGATAGGTCCGAAACCTAAACTAAAAATAATAAAATATTATTTTTTATTTTTTGGTATTCTGAGTTTGTTTTAACTTTTTGTGATTTCTTCTTTCTGTTCTAAAAACTTCACTTGATTGTTCTCTCATCTTGCATTTCAGAAAATTGGTTATTTAAATTCAGGAAATTTATTTTAATTTATGTATTAATTGGTTGTTTGTAATCCAGAGAGTTGATTTTAATTTATGTCTTAATTAGTTGTTTCGAATCAGGAAATTGATTTTTTTGTGATTGAAGTTGAATCAAGACTTAAGTTTATTTTCAAGTTGTGCAACAAAAAAATAAACATTATTTTTTTTAATTCGGGTCTCGGGCCGTCCAAATATCCGTCCCGAGGACCGAAGTCCCGAACTTGTTCGGAACTTCGGACGTCGGGACGGACTCGGACCCAAAATTTTGGGCCCGAACCAAAACAGGATGAGATCCGAATCCCGATCCCGAGTCCTGATTGCCCATCCCTACACATCTTCGTCAAATTGAAATCCTGAACTCTCAGGATTGTAGAAAAATAAGAACACGAATTTACGTGGTTTGACAATTGCCTACGTCCACGGGAGAAGCTTTCTTTTTGGATTCTTTTTTCACACTTTTCTCCTTTACATTACACATGTATATATAGGCACTTCTACGAAATCAAATCCCGGGATTCAAGGGAATCAAATCCCGGGAAAGAAGGGAAAGATTTGCATTTATGATATATGCAAATCTTTCCATATCAACATCCAACTAACAAGGATTAGGATTATGTTGATGGGTTTGGGGTTTTAGGTTCTATGTTAATATTTTATGTATGTGCTAAGTTATTATTTTTTTTATACGTGCATGTGTTAAGTTATGTTCAATTTTGTCAAATTCAAATTGGATTTCTTTTCCTAGTGTTTACCGTTTAAACCCTAGGCAATTTTGTTCAATTTCATCAAATTCAATTTCGTCGAATTCGATTTGGCTTCGATGTTAGTACTTAGTATGTGTGTGTTATTCTGTTCATTTTGTTTAGACTTTTGTTCCGACCAACTGGGAGCAAAATTCAGAAACAAGAAACGCTGGATTTGTCTACAAGTAGAGGTTGAAGCAATTGAGGGACAAACACAAGCTGTGGAATGGAGAATTGTTTGGAAAACTCCCTACTATGATCAAGCTGCCGAAGTCAGAAGGATTGAAATGATAATGAAGGACCGGGAACTCACTATTGCAGAAAGAGAAAGTAAGAAGCAGGTTGGATTTTAACTCTCCAAACTAGGGCTAAATGAAGGAGACGCAAATTGCAGCTACTTCCACGCTACTTTAAGGAAAAACTGTTGTAGAAACACTACCAAAGAGATACAAATTGATGCAAACCGGACAACAGATGTTGCAGCAGTGAAAGCTTATATCAATAACAGTTTCAAAGCACACTATTCTGCAGAAAATATGTAGAGACCAAGGATTCACGGTACTGTGGAGCAGAGAGTGAGTATGCTGAAAGAGAACAACTTACTGCCCCATTCACAGAACCAACTTTGCAGATTGAAGAAAAACTTGTTGGGCGCAGCGGATAAAATAATAATAATGGAGAAATTTGGTAGGTGCAGAAAATAAATGGACACCGAGAATTTA
>JAOYMZ010062478.1:0-12874 GCA_025802335.1 Pinguicula primuliflora
TCTAGTATTTATACATAATTAGATATAATATATTATCAAATTAATTAAATTAATAAAATTGAACGGAGTCCATTGGAATCCGTCATTATGGACGGATTCCATCCGCATATGTTGAATGGACATCATATAGAGTCTGTATCTGCATCCGTCACTTTAGCGGATAATGACAGTCGGACACCGCTCGGTAGACGGACTGTGCGGACAGCGATGTCCGATGGACCATTTGACAGCCCTAGTCCTAAATAGGGTTTTAGAAATTTCCGGCGACTAAGTCGTCGGAAATCGAACCAAAGCATGAGCATTTTCATCTACAATGTATATGCTTTCCAATGGTGCGATCAATTTCGAAAATGGATGTTGCTACGAAAAAATTGTACACAGATTGGAAAAACTGACCACAGTAAAACTGTCCATAAGAACTGGACTCTTTGTCTATATATTGTAATATGTACTCTCATACAAAAATACAAGAAAAAACAAAAAAGAAAAAAAAAACGGAGGACTGAAAATCCTACAATAAAGTAGAGATTCACTAGAACCACCTAAAAATTTAGTGGCTTTGTTCTATTAGTTTTTGCTTAATTTTTGTAGAACGGGTACGATAATAGTCCGACACTAGATAGATTATTTAAGCGAGGATGGTATCTTATACTTGAGCAAAAATTATTCTGTTGTGAATAATTATGAAATGCTGAATTTGATGCATTACTTCATAATGCTAGAAATGACATTGTGCAATTTCCATTTGTTTTGTTATTCATTAAGTTGCTTCACTATTTAAAAGCACAAAACTCTTATTATTCCATCACGCGAGATTTAGTTTTTGCATTTTGTACATATGGTGATGTTGTAGGCTGTGGCGGATCTAGGATTTATTTAAAGAATGGTACAAATTCATTTCGTGCAGATAATTTTTCAGTAAACGTAGTAATGATAATTGATATTTAAATAATAAAAATAACACAAAAATAATTATAATTAAATTTGCAGTTATTCTCTACGAGATCTCAGAAACTGTTATCATTTCATAATAATATCATTACTAATACAAAAACATAAAGATTTGAACCAGTAATAAGCACAAATTCAATATTATGTCACTAAAAAAAATAGAATTAAAATTTTACCCTTTACACCCATATTTATAAAAATTTAATTTTTTTAACATTGATGAAGCAAACATAGCCAAAATTTGTTGCAAGTTTTGAACTTATCTCTACACTCCTTCCAAACTGATTTTAATTTCAATTATGGAAATTAGATGAATAAATATGTCAATTCACATAGCAATATAAAAATTAATTATATTGTTAATATCCTATATTTTTTTTAAACAATTAATTAAATATTATATCCCTCCATACATTAAAGAAGAGCACTAAACTATATGAGAGCATCTTCTTGTGCAAAAAATGATTATCTACAAATTCATGTACCCACCTCTGATTGGTTACCTAAATAAGTGTTTACAAGGTTTTATTTGTCACGGTTCTCTCTCTTTTTCTTACCTATTCAACGTCGTCACTCCCCCTTCCTCCATCTGCAACTCACATTCGGCTTTCCTTCCGTTCGGCCTTCAGAATTTCAGATGGTAGGGGTCTGGAAGAATTTTAGGGGGGCAAGGGCGGGAGGAATTTTAGGGGGGCACGTGCCCCCCCTCAGCTCTCTTTACATCCGCCACTGGTTGTAGGGATATATTGTTTCTTGTACTTCCCCTCCTCATGGCCTTTGCCTCCATTGCCGAACCATCCTGGTCGCCTCACAAATTTGCTAAACAAAGTCTTTTAAATAGCGGTGATTTTTTGTACCGGTTTTTGAAAGAGTTGTGCATGCTAAATTACAAAAAGCTAAGAACCAAGTGGCAGGAAAAAAAATTTTGCCCGAATTTTCCTATACAAACCATACTATGCACAATATGAGCACAATTTTTCATTTTCGTTTACTGGGCATATGCCAAATTGATGGAAAGTCTATGCACATGAGACAAAAATCCAATATTAAAACAGACTTTTGGTGATACCGTCGCCGAATTTCTAAAACCTAATAAAGTTATGCTTAACATTAAAATAAAAAAAGTGCAACGAAATTATTGGTTGTAAAACCTACTGAATTTCGATAGAGCAAGAAGATTTTAACCTCTTACATATAAGCTTTCATCGGTGGATCCAGTGTTCGAGAATGCGTTGGGCGACCCCGAAACATTTTCGAGCCGTCCAGCACTGCGGCCACCTAAGCGCTGAAAACTCGAACACTGGGTGGGTCAGTTTCATCAGATTGCAATGAAATTAGTTGAAATTATAATTATCATATATATGTCATGAACATTGACTTGATTGTGGATGATACATTTTGTACATAAGTTGTGCATGGTTGTTAATGTAGTCTGTTTATCAAGACGTGAAGTTATAATACATAATAATATCAAGCTCAAATCATTATCTCGTGAAGCCAAAAAATGCAACACCCATGTAAAGAATATGTATCACACTATCGATTAATTCATTACCAATCCATAATAAGAATAACTACTATATTTAGTTTTATTCTCAAGTCCTATAAATTTCTTCACTTGAGTTTATTCGGCATGTCAACGCAACCGATCCCTCTCCGCGTCGTCGGGAAGATTGTGAAGAAGAAACTTGCACAAAACCCCGCAGCCAACGGTAAATTTATGACCAGAACATCCAAATCCTCACCTCCAGAAGGAAACAAGCACTTTTGCACATCACTATCGCTGAAAGCATACGTCAAGAACACAAACAGCGAAAGAAATGCATGGACAAAGTCCAAAACTCTGATCCTCAACATATACAAATTCACACTTTGATCCTTCACCTCGTCCTGATCATTTTCAATGTCCAATCTTTCTTCACGATCACCTTCCTGGTTGAAAATGTAGAATCCCTTGAATGTGGCAATGCCATAGTACAGCTTGCCATCAGAGTCGAGGAAGCTGTCAGTGAATGATGAAATGAAGCACATGAACGCACAGATGATCAAATGGGCCGACATGAGCCAGACATTGGACCGTATGCAAACGCCTTTGTTCGAAAACGTGGGTGTTAGGGTCTCAAAGGCGAGGACTGTACCTGTAGGAAGGAGGTTAGCGAGGTTAGCCGCGCTTGCCAGGGTAGTTTGCTTCGATGGCAATGGTACCCCGACCATGGTGGTTGTTCGAGTTTCTGTTGTTGTATGAAGTGGTGCGGTTATGGTGTGTTTATAGCTAGAATGCCAGGGTTGAGGGCCTCTCAGCTTGTGCGTATACGCAATCTGTATGTTACAGGTCATAGGAGAGACCCTTTTCAGATATTGTGCGTCAGCATGTATAAGAAAGCTGTTGAATTCGTTCTACAACTTTAACAGTTGTTTCCCCTGGATAAAATACGTAACCTCTTTTCATCATATATATCCTCACGCTGAGGCAACTGCTGATGAATTCAAAAAGGTCTATATTCTTTTCAAAGAGTGGATAAGAGAGCAGCAAGAGGACAAGTAAGATTAGAGTAGAGTAGAGTAGAGTAGAGTAGAGTAGAGAGATCATTTCTTTGATGACCCGAAACCACCAAATCCCATTGTAGCTGCAACTTCAGGGTCCATCTCGGGTTCCTCCTCCTCCCCTGTCTTCTCTTTCTGGGGAATTTGGTGGTATACCGCCGGTAAGCACATAAAATACGAGATAAATGAGGAACGAAAAACAGAAACCTAACCTTCTTCTCTTTTTTCTTCTCTCGCCGTTGACGCTTTCTCTCCTCCTCTTCTTCTTGTTGTTTTAGGAGCCGCTCATCCAAATCTACAAACGGTAAAAATAGATTAATAAAGAAGAGCACTTGCCATTTAGGGCCATTGACATCATGATTTTCCACATCGGAGTCCAATCCTTACCCTGCACGGTAAAGCTACCAGTATCTTTTCGCTTCTTGAGAGACTCAAAACGCTGCTGGACCTGTTCAACAAGCAAATGACAATTGCTATAAATAGCTGCAACCACGAAACATTTTGTCATGGAACATTTCATCCTTGACATGTCAATTAAACAAAGTGATAGACATTCTGTAATTTCTCAAATGCCTACCAGTGCATTTAACCATATGTCATCTATGTGTATGCAGAATATGGTGGTCCCACATAATCCAGACGAATGATCTCTACCAGTGCATTTGACTATATATCATCTCTGTGTATGCATATGTTTATTCAAATTTCAGTCTATCAACACCTATCAATGGGATATGAAAACCAGCAAACAGACCCGATGTATACAGAACCTCATTATATATGTCAGATGAACAGTATAATATGACAACTCCTAGAAGGAGAACGGGAAGGCAATTATGAAAATAAAAGTTCATCAAGAGAGTTATCACAAAATTAAGATATAGAAAATAATAATTAACTATAATTTTTATTACTTGTAACCAAATTCAAACACGAAGTAGAGACAGTAACGGATTCATGTACACAAGTAGTTACTTAAAATAAGAAGTGCCCGCTTGGACATGAATAGTCGTCCTTAAAATTCATTTCATCATAATTCGGTGCAGTGTAGAAATCATGAATGGTTCAGCTGCATTCTTGTACAGCAAATAAACCCCAAGCACTCCCAAATGTAGGAGTCATAGGCATACCTGCTCCAAGGTTGCTCTTTCCGATCGCATAGACATACCCAAAGCTCGTTGATCTATTCAAAGAATAAAGAGATATACCAGCCATTACAGAGCACAAGCACATCGAAAAGCCGGAAAAATATTTGTTGAATTAACGGATGACATACGTTTCTTTCCATTTATATGATCCAAGTAGTTTGCAGAATCTTTTACCACGCATTCACATACTGAGCAGAAGTAACCAGCCTGCACATAAACACGTAGATTATGGTTTCAATTGGGAACAAAAAAATGGACAAAGTATCCTGTAGAATTGCCCAACCCACTAGCACTTCGGCAAAGCGTAGCCCTACTATTGAAATAAGCAACACTTGGGAGGATGAGGACTTTCTTTCTCCAACTCAGGATTGATAAACATGGTTCAAACCAAGGCTTAATTTGAAATTAGAGGACATTGAGAAAATAAAAAATACTTTTTTTGATAATTAGAAAATACTAAGTGATTATAGCAACAGAATCAATTGCATCGATTTGGTCTGTCTCCAAAGGAACCACATTTGCTCCACAAAAAGCATGATTGTTGCAGCCTAATCCAAAGTCTACAGATTGGGTGCTGTTGAAGCTGGCACCTAATCATAATATGATTCAACTTGCATGCAAACATGCTCAATTCAGAACTGTAATCCTATATAAATGCACAGTAAACAATAAGAAATTAAAAACTAATGCATAAATTTCGAAGTGATTAGTTCATACCTGCTGACTTAGTGGTGCAATCGGTGTCACAACCTACACGAAGGATTAAAAAATGATACATTAGACATATATTAGTTGTATATATACAATTTTCTACCATTCACCCAATATTTAAATTTTGACTACGCCAACTTCTTGCTGCCAGGAACACTTATATATAA
The DNA here is from genome assembly GCA_025802335.1 of Pinguicula primuliflora. NCBI lineage: Eukaryota > Viridiplantae > Streptophyta > Magnoliopsida > Lamiales > Lentibulariaceae > Pinguicula > Pinguicula primuliflora. The sequence continues at coordinate 5,522 of JAOYMZ010062478.1, forward strand.
CCTCTCATAACCCCAAGAAAGTACTACTCAACAGAATTAAAACCAAAATATATACGTCCAAAGAATCATAGCTCGATTGTAATATGAAGTCATCACGTACTCGATTGAATTTTCATGTAATTAATAACCTGAACAATTATAAGCACTGAAGGATGGCCAACGAAGAAACTAACCTGAGTCTTTCCCAACCGCGATTCAAGATCCACCTCATAATCCCTGTGCTTCAATGGTTTTCTTTGCACTGGCGGGCCTCTTGCTGTCCCAAATAAAATGATAAGATTTTAAATCAAGCTCAAGGCGTCTTTAACCATGTACCACAGTTCCAAAATAACTATTAAGATATCTCACACTTTGACTTTGTCCGAGCCTCTTCCTCCTACAGAATAACAGCCTAAAGCATTAACATCGACACACAGCCGACGTTAGCAAAATAAAGACAAAAATCTTGAATAGAAATCATTCATGTCGGACCTTCTCTTCGCGTTCACGAGCGCGTTGCAGATACTCCTCTCGATCAAATTTTCTTCGAAAAGTGTTGTCAACACCAGCAGCCTGCATCCAGAGCAATGCAGTTCCTCTCAAGATTTCATGAAGGCAGATACCGCAGATGCAGCATAGATGAACAAGTGAGGAATTTGTACTTACGTCATTGCTGGGTTGAGCCATTGTGCTGCGCGTTATTTGAAACTTATGCTAAATCTGTGATGAATAGCAGATAGCTATGCTAAGAGCCCAAAGATTCAACTAGGACTGTAATCCTTGAATTGATAAATGGAAGAGGGAAAAGAACCCTAATCCTTGAATTGATCTCCAATTGCAATTGGAGGGGGAAATTGGGGAAACCTAGGCTGGCGGTCCCTTTCCCTTTCTATTTTTTCCTAACTATTAAATTACAGAAATGCTATTATTATAAAATAAAAATTTACAAAATTTTGGTGAATTAAAAATTACAAAATTTATAAAATTCAATCATATATAATTTTCTATTTACGGTATTAGATAACGTGTAATTACGATCTTTTACTGTGTTTTTAACGGTCGTAATCAAACACAGTTGGGTGTTTACTGCTAATTTGATTACGGTCATGGCACAAGGTACAACTCGCGAAATCACACGATTTTTGACCGAATTCTGATTACGAGCGCTATTTGTATCCCTATTTTTTCGTTTGATTGGCTGACTTACAATCTAACTAAGCTCTCAAAAGATGAAAATACCCTCTTTACTTGAACTAAATTACATCATGCCCTACTATGTATATAAAATCCATGGGAAAAATCCCCCAATTCCTAAAATTCAATTTCATAATTTTCGAACCCTAAATTTTCCCCGTTAGCTAATTCATCGTTCCATGGATTTTTCATCTACTATATTCGGTTTGGATTTCTGGGTAAGTTCTTCCTTCTATGGGTATTGCTTGTATTACTTCTTGTCTGACGTGTTTCGTGCGAGTATTTTTCTTCTTGAATGTGTCAGCATGTTCTTGTTTCATTGTGGTTCGTAATCGTTCGTGCTTCATGTTCTTGTGTTCCTTGTGTTTATGCGTCGTTAATTCTTGTGTTCATCGATGTCCAGATGTCCACAAGGCAGAAAGAATTCCAATCGGTTTTGAATGTGCTTGTAATATTTGATTCACACGATGAACTAGACGAATTCGAAGATGGCACACATCGTTGGAAACAAGTGTTTCGCCCAGATGGAATTAGGTATAGCTTAATACAGCATATATCTAAACAAGTTTTGAACAAGTTAGTTTTGGGTAACGATAGAGACTATTTTGACAATCTTAGGATGACCAAGGTTTCTTTCTATTGTCTTTGCACCGTGTTTCGAGTTTAATTGTTCGTGTTTCATATTTATTAGTATGTTGTATATAATGTAACTTGAAGCATGGCTATGGAACCAACCAGTAGAAATATGTTTGACGAGAAAAAACTATCATATAACTCACATCGAAGTAATGTTAGTAAACATCGAGTAAGGAGTCCGCAGATCCCCAAAAAAATATACAACACCATTACACAACGCATCAGTCATGTCTCCCTCGAACTATCAAAATCAGAAATGAACTCCTCAAGCATGCCTTCTTCCAGAGTTTTCTACTTTTCCTATTCCTCTCCCACTTCTATGCCATCTTAGCTTTCTTCGCCTTATCTTCCTTTTTTCATCTGCTTGTCTCTTACGTTTGATTCTTTCTTTCTGCGGCCTCTCCTCTAGTCCAGTTTCCCAAGCTAGCAGTCTCTTCTGCTCATTAATGATTGTTTTTACTCTGTGAAATCAACTTGACAATCATGTAGAATTTTGTAGTTAGTATACATGATGGGATAATTTGAATCATTTGCAATATATTCCAACACACAAACCTCATATTTCTCACATATGTAGACTACAGAGTAAGTACATCAAGTTACCCGCTGGGTCAAAATAATATAAATGCATCCATATCATATTCAATCGCGTATATGAATATGTACATTTAATGACATATTCATATATGTAAAATCAGATCAAAATCCGTAAAAAAGATGTTATTTTTAGAATAAATGTACCTCAACAGCTTCGTCCTTGACGAGCTGAGGCTGTTCTAGAGGGGTCGGCTCAGGTGTTTCCTCAATCTGTTTTGCAGGGCTGGATAACTGGGAACCCTCCTCAGGTTGTGGATACGGAGATTCCAATGCTTTCCCAGCAGGGGCTGAGATTGTAGAAGGTGGAGAGTTCTCTTCACTTAACCTCATTTTGCTTTATGCTTCGAAATAGCGTAAAGTTTGCATGGTGAAGAGACACAATACGCGTATAAGAAGAAGGCGAATCACACATATACTGCGATCGATTGTGCGTGGGCATATTAATCACTTTACCTTTTTTTGAAATTGAGCCACATTTTTGGGATGACTAGTAAATATCATGGCCCTATTTAGTAGACAAGATATTGTGGGATTTTGAAAAATTATCCCACTATATCCTGTGTTTAGTAACCATGATAGTTTGGGAAAAATTTTCACAGGTCAAATGGGTTGATTCGGGAAAAAAGTGAATTTGAATGGATTAAGTTTTTTTTTAAACCTATGAGATTTTAGGGCAATAATTGAATTTTAGTTAATCTTACATCCTTAAAATCCTATATAATCCTGCGTACTAAACGCCTAATATATTTTTTCATCTTACTATATCTTACTTATTCCTATTACTAAACCTAACTCATGAGATTGTATTTTTTGAATTTAATTCCATTATGGCCCAATTATAGATGGGGTGAAAGTAGCGAGTTTGATCAAGTAAATGTCAACTCAATTCTAAACTCCAAATTAATAGTAAAAGTAACAAAAATATAGGGTGAGAGGAGTCATGAGATCAAACTCTATCTTAGGAACCTACCAAAATAATGAGTAATGCGATTCGTACAAACTGGAACCGAAGGATGGGACCGAAATGCTATGAATTGACAAAATTATCCCATGACCCGAAGCGTGTTACTGTGCTTAGTGGGGGCAAAATTGTCAAATTCGGTTTGATGTTTGTACAAATAGCATCGCCCAAAAAAAAAACTCTATCTTGGGAACCTGGAGACCAAATCACATGATTTCTAGTCCAGTACATAGATTTCATTCAAAACTTGCATGCGTCGTCCCAATATTCCATTTGAAGCCTGATTATTTCACATGTTTTCCCGTACATAATTCAAAACATGCATGCGTTGTCCCAACCAATATTCCATTTGAAGTTGGGCCCAATCCAAAGCCCGATTATTTCAAATGGTTTGCTTGTTCCCTCCTTCAAATTCGAAACCGCGTCCCTTCACGGTAAATATCTGATCCTCAAAGCCTCATTCGTGCGAATTTTTTTTGGTGCAGATGTGATGGCGTCGAAATTTATTATTGATATCGGTGATTGAAACACGTATACAATGGTCTCGGCAAGAAAACCTCGATATAACTAGAATAGGCCATTGCCATTCACACACTCAATCTTAAGATCAAAAATGCCTCTCAGACCTAACGAACGCACTGATGCACGCCGCAACAAGTACAAGGTGGCCGTTGACTCAGAGGAGGGGCGGCGCCGGAGGGAGGATGATATGGTCGAGATTCGGAAGAACCGGAGAGAGGAGAGACTGCAGAAGAAGCGACGTGAGGGAATACAGGAATTTGGCGTTCCAGTTGAAGTGTTAAACGGCGCCGATGGACAGGTATTCATACGGTTGGGTTTGGACGTCGTATTAACTGAATGGTCTGGTTTTAGGTCTCACATTAACATCTCATCTGTGTAATTAGTAAGGAAGTGTGTTTCTTCATGCTAAAAATAAGATTGACATTTTTGTCCAGAGTGTTAATGCCTCGATTATGTTCCATATTCAGGTGTCAGACCAAATTTTACAGTCGCTGGTTGCAAGTATACGGAGTTCTGATACCATCAAACAACTTGAAGCAACAACCAATTTCCGCAAACGGCTTTCAATGGGTGACTTCCTTGTCTGAAAATTATCAACTCAAATAAATGTTAGTTACTGGATTTAATTTTTAATTGTAACTTCTGCCTTGCTTAATGAACTATGTCAGAACACAATCCACCAATTCAGGAAGTAATTGAAGCTGGCGTTGTGCCCCGCCTTGTTCAATTTCTCACTAGGGAGGATCACCCAAAACTTCAGGTCAAACACTATCACATTATTTGCGTTTGATGCGCCAGGGTTACGTATTCGGATCTTAAAGCTTCTTTGTGTACTTCAGTTTGAGGCGTCTTGGGCACTCACAAATATTGCTTCTGGGACATCGGATCATACCCAAGTTGTAATTGATCATGGAGCTATTCCATGCTTTGTGAAGCTTCTCGGATCTCCAAATGAAGATGTTAGGGAACAGGTGTTTACCTACTAATTAGACTTCGCTGTATAAAGATTTGTACTATACCATGCTGTACGCATTTAGTTGTCCATCTCTTGAGGTTTACTTATTTTTTTTTTTCTAGAATTTCAGAAATGCTGTATTTCCCTTTTGCTTTTTAGGCTGTGTGGGCATTGGGAAATGTGGCAGGTGACTCACCGGAATGCCGAGACCTCGTACTTAACCATGGTGCTTTAGGTCGGTTGCTAGCCCTGTTGAATGAACATGCCAGGCTGTCTATGCTTAGAAATGCTACTTGGACGTTGTCAAATTTTTGCAGAGGGAAGCCCCAACCTATGTTTGAACAGGTCTCCTTGTTAACTTTGGCTAGCTTTCTCTTTGTGTATATATATAATCTTCATTATCATTTTGTATATGCCTACCAAAATTGGAATCATGCAAATATTATATCCTCTTTCTAAATGATTCCGTTAGTTCACATTTTTTTTTTGGAAGAAGCACTGATTGACTTTTATTTCTCATTCGGACTTTGTTTTAACTTATACTATGCACCGTGACAATGAGAATGTTCTTTTAATGAAAGAGGTACATGTGGTAACATTCTTAGCTTAATGTGCAGATAAAGCCTGCACTTCCCATTCTTGGACAACTTATTCACTCGGCTGATGAAGAGGTTCTGTCAGATGCATGTTGGGCGCTCTCTTATCTCTCTGATGGAACAGATGATAAAATTGATGCTGTTCTTGATTCTGGAGCATGCCCCCGTCTGATCGAGTTGCTAGTGTGAGTATCTGTATCTTATAGATAGTAAGATGTCCTCAATTGGCTTCTTTGACCAAGCATGGAACCTATGTATTGTATGCTTTTGGTAAATGTCATGTTTCAGGCATCCATCACCGTCTGTTGTTATCCCTGCTCTCCGGGCAATTGGAAATATTGTCACTGGTGATGATATGCAAACTCAGGTATAACTCTTTGCTTGTAGCACTCATGTTTCTTTTCTTCATCGGTTTGGCTTTGACATTTGTATGGGAAATTACAATTATTTTGTGTACTACCTTTGCTCCTCTATTTTAGTTCCAGTTCTTCATGTAAATGCATCACTCTTGATTGCAGACACTCTAGAGTTACTTCTTGTATATGTGGTTTGTTGTCGCGATTTACGGATACTAAATGGCCATTGCTTTTGCAGCGTGTCATCAGCTTCAATGTGCTACCTTGTCTTCTCAACCTATTGACTGCTAATCATAAAAAGAGCATTACAAAGGAAGCTTGCTGGATAATTTCGAATATTACTGCCGGAAACAAGGGGCAAATTCAGGTAGAGATACGTATTTATATTTGCTTGTAACTTCTCTATTCATTTCCCACCCATTCAATCTATGTGCAGGCGGTCATAAACGCCAACATTATTAGCCCACTAGTCCATTTACTTGAACATGCTGAATTCGATGTGAAAAAGGAGGCTGCATGGGCCATATCAAATGCAACATCAGGTGGCAGTCATGATCAAATCAAGTGAGCATTTCCTTATCAAGGCATTGTTATTTTCAATATTGTGACAGTAGTTAACGGAGGAGTTGGCCTAATGGTTATGGAGTCATAATTGAACTCACAAGTCACGGTTGAAATCCTCTGACATTATCTTTCAAAAAAAATATATATATATTGCGACAATCTCATGATCCCTTCCTTAACTAGCACTTCCAATTCTGTACAGGTACCTTGTAAATCAAGGATGTATCAAGCCTCTATGCGATTTACTGGTATGCCTAGATCCAAAAATCATCACTATTTGCCTGGAAGGACTTGATAATATTTTGAAGGTTGGAGAATCTGAGAAGAATTTGGGTCTGACCGGAGATGTCAATATTTATGCTCAATTGATTGATGAAGCTGAAGGAATTGAAAAAATTGAAAATCTTCAGAATCATGACAACAACGAAATTTATCAGAAAGCCGTGAAGATTCTTGAAACTTACTGGGTGGAGGATGGAGATGAAAATGAGGAAGTACAGCCACCAGGATTTGCTTCCCAACAAGGTTTTCAATTTGGAGGTGTAAATGCAACAACCCCTTCAGGTGGATACAACTTCAAATGAAACTTGAAGTGGGCGATGAAGTATTGTGTCTTTGAAAGTAAACGGAATTGAGATCTTCTCCCATCTATTGGATATGTAACACCTTAACTTTAGATGCGAGAATGAGATTTTGACCCTCACAATTCCTTTTGACAATGTCGTATCCAATCAACGATTTGCTTATCATTAGGTAGCTACAGTTATAGTGTTGGATATATCATGTGCTACAATTCCTTTAATAAATGCGGGAATGATAGACATACATAACGCCCTAACGCTTCTTTAAATAATCTGCCGTTTTTGCCTTTGGGCCCTGTTTTTTCATTTTTTTCGTTTTTTTCTTAAATGCAAAAGATTGCAGTACACAATAAAGAACATCTGCAATTTACTAAAGAACAACTTCAGTAATTAATGTCATAGAAAGAAAAAG
>JAOYMZ010062489.1:0-12874 GCA_025802335.1 Pinguicula primuliflora
AAAATCCGACTGGTGGAAAAATTCAAGAGTCTGAATACACTGTCGTAATAATTCAAATAATAAAAGACGCAATAAATTGATTCGGCTTGCAAGAAAGAACAAAAATCTGAAGAAGAGAACTTATTACTTACGGTGAAACCTGGAAGGCGACAGCCGTCAAGGACTCAAGGGCAAGGCGAAAGTCGCAAAACTGTTCCGTTTTGTTCTCTGTAAGTGGGTTCTCAAATTCTCAATTCGTGTTCTGTGGTGTGGGCTTCTGGGCTGTAATTTTTTTTTTAAATGCCCCTGTTTTTTTGTTGAATCGGCCCTTCAAGAATTGGCCCAACTCTTCAACGACTCCGTGTCCGGCGTCCTCTTCCTTTTATAAGGCGGTCATGGATCTGTCCCGTAGCATCAACGACTGTTGAAGTTCCATCCAAGTCCACGAACTGCTGCTTCTGTCGATTGGAACCCCTATTTTCCCAAACCTGTAATCGTTGAATTCTTCGATCACACATATGCATTGGAGTTGCGGATCATGGGATTATTCAAGAGGCTCGCGGGTTTTCTAGGGCTTGGGAGGGAGGAAGACAAGCAGGAGCAGGAAGCAACAGCTGCCTGCGATACCGCCGAGCCGGAGCCGTTGCGGTCGTCGGCCTTCTTCGCAGCAGCAGCGGCTGCTTCAGCTCAGCATCTTCCGCGCAAAGGATTCAGTGTCCCAGTGCAGGTACCCGTGGAAAAGGCAGCCCCTCCGCCGCTTCTCGTATACTGCCCCGCCGGTGACGGCGGAATTCAGGTGTGCTTGAACCGATTAATTGAATTTTTAGTTCGTTGATTGGTGCGCTGAATTTGGTTGATAAAAGTTAGGCTAGATCTGATGAATTAGAATTTGCATAGAATCGTAACATGCCGGAATCTTGCCTTTATTGTATGACCGTTAGGTGAACAATGAATGGCGACTTGATATGTTTAATTTATGTATGTATTTCATGTTTGTGAAATCGAGAAGAAACTTGAGCTACTGTTTTCAAATTACGACGGATGATGTAGAATTTCTTTGAGATCTTGGGTGCTGGCCTGTCATAGTAGCTTAATCCCTATTTTCCAAATTCCCAATTTAATATCCTCTCTCTCGAAGAAGAAAACAAGGCAAGCTATCATGTGTCAGAATTCTCTGTAGAATGCTGAAGGCAAAATGGTAATAACTAACTATAACTGTTAGCTAGAAGGTATCTGGATCTGGGAATTGGTTAGTCCCGTATGGAGTGAACTTGTCTGAAATTAGATCTAACCCTCTTTGGAATAAGCTATGCACATCAAGTAAAACTTTACTTGTTCTGTTATTACTTCTGCTTCTCAGACTCCTCATGTTCTATATCTTTTAGTAGTAACAGAACAGGTGCAAGTAGTGGTTTTAGATGAACTTAGATTTATTGAACTGTTTTGGCATGTCTGTCTTCCCTTAGCTATATTTCCAATTGCTCAGGGCTTGAGATGGTACTCAAGGCGCCTCAGAATAGATGAAGATGGAGATATTGCGGATGAGTTCCTTGACGAGATTTCACCAGATAATTCGACAAGCTTCGAAGAGAACAGCAGGCCATTGCCCAGATTTGAAGTGAAGTATAGCACCAAACCAGCAAGGGTGAAGAGCCTGTCTCTCTTACCAAATGGTAAAATTCAACATCTTGTGGAAAACGAGGGCAATCTGCAATGGATCTAGAGATAGCTTTGAGATATTCTCGGTTACTTTTGCCGGACTGATATATATTCAAATTGTGATGCCCCAAAATTGTCCATCGTTTGAGTATCTTTTGGCGAGACGGCCTTTCTGAGCTTGGCAATCAGAAAAGAAGTTGAAAAAGCGAGATCTCAAATGGATTTCCACAGTTGTACTTTACCTAACATTATTATCATGTTTTAGGGTTGTACATTATATGCGTTGCAGCAGTTCATTCCTAATCTTATGAGAAAAATTGAAATCTGGAATGAGTATATCATATTGACGATGCACCCTTGTAAGCATTACGCTGAGGATATCTGCTGATTGATCAGAGAGGACATTGGAAATCAAAATGAAATCTGAGATTAATACCTGGTAAGCTCTATGAAAATGGTAATTACACAAAGAATACTAATCCACGGGACAGAATCATCAACAATGGAACATACAGAAGCAAGAAAATTGGACTACACATGCACTCTCTTCACATCTTTCATAGAAATAGTAAGAAATATCAGATAAGTCCAGGGCTGAGACTCCAGAGAGAAGAATCGTACCACAAATGCAAGCCTGCTTCTTGCTTCATCCTCAATGGTATATTACTTTGGGTAGTTTCCCTCGTTTGCAATTTCAAAATTCCTGCTTCTGCTCCAACTCGAGTGTCTATCTGATTGGACAGCGGGGGTGCGTCTCTCAGAGGCGAGGGCAGAATCAGCTTCAGATGAGTTCTGATGTGGCACCTCACTTCCTCTGCTACGAATGTCTGCTTCAATATCTTCAATATTGTGCCGCTGTGAGATCTTGAGAAGATCTCCCCCAATATCTAAATCATCTTCCACCTTCATGCGTCGATCATCTCCTGTACCTTCTTCTTCAGCATTCCGGGACGTGGGCAAGGGAGGAGTAAGGGGTTCTTCTTGAGCAAGGGCTCTGAAGTTATTCTTTGAAGGCTTCACCTTGGTGCAAAATACTTCAAAGAAGTTACTTGCACAACCACGGTCATAAACATTGATCCTGTTGTCAGATCTGTAACGGAAATTCTCATATGTTGTCTGCAAAAATGTATTTTAACAAGAATAAGTTTCATAATTTAGACGAATGCCGACTTGATTCGGACAAAGACATTAGAAGTATGAAGAAAAGAATACAAGTAGCAATTATTCTAGAAGTATAGAGATATTACATCTTTGGCATGTAGGATTGTTTAGAGTTGGAAGCTTTGAAGACAAGAATAGGACATGATAAGAAGTAAGGATGCACCGTGCTTCGAGGACTCACAACTTCTAATTACTTAACAAGATGGATTGAATAAATCGAATGTTATAAAACATAAAATCAAATTTTACAAAGCCAAAACTAATTTATTGGAGGCAAAGCAACCAGAACCCTGACCTGATTCGTGCCTATTAGATAGAGGTGAAAGCCAGTGAGCCCACCGACGAACCATAAGGCTATAAAACACCAGGCCATCACAATCACAGAAGCAGGGGACTCTTTCATTGCCTTCCACACAGTGCCATGATTATCATCCATCAGAACCTTTATGTAAAAGGCACATATTCCGAACACATAGATGCAAAGAAGTGTTGCCGAAGAGATGAAGGAAAAGAAATAACGGTAGTTTCGCTGCACATTCAGTACAAAAACACAGAAAGGAACCAGTTAGGCTTCCAAGAAGCAATTGGAGAGGCAATACCAATATAAACCACAAAAAGGGAAGAAATGAGGAACGAGACGAAAGAAATGGAAGTAAAAACCTACCATGCCAATACACTGGCCCACCCAGGGGCAGTGATGATCAAAACGCTCCACACAGTTATTGCAAATGGAGCAGTGCGAACAACGAGGAGGTCGAAAGAGCATACAAGTCTCACAATATTTCACCCTAACTGGAAGTCCATTCACCATTACTTCTTTAAATCGAGGCAGACTGAGGGTTGGCCGACCAACCTCTGGTGAAGGCGAGGTGCTCACACGAAGTTCTTCATCTGGTGGGTGTGAATTGCGTGGTACTATTCCTGGGTCTCGAGCAGAAGTAAGAAATAACAACACCAGTACCTACAAAGTTGGTTAAGGCTAATGATATCTCAACTTTTGATTGCATTAAAGAAAGAAGGATTTTAGATACAAAGGATAAGTGAAACATGTAAGAATAATCCATTTTTTATTTTCATTTTTCATGAAAGAAAATAAACCCTTGATTCATTTGATCAGGTAATAAAACCATATTGAATAAGGCACATAATAAGAGGGCTAGGATAATTAGTAACTACATGAAAGTGAAGAGAAAAACGAAGTCAGAAGCTAACATTAATAGTGAAGACAACAGCTACAATCAAGACAGCATATCCTGCATTGAATGGCGAGAACTCGTGGCGAAGATGCCTTGCGACAAAAACACAAAAGATAACAACTGGGACAGTGATGCACAATAAGGTCGCCAGCAACGATTTGGCATCAGGTCCAAAAATCAGCCGCCCACCAAACAGAAAGATCTGCATGCAACACAAATTAGCATATATAGTGACAGTGTGTAACAAATACACACAGATGCAGTAAAATTATAGATGGAGCATGACATTTAATAAAATCTTAAATCAAATTTCAAATCAGAACCATTATCATTATTCACATGCTTCATAGAGTTTGTTCAGACAGTTGCCAAGTGCAGAACAAAAAACAAGTTAGTTTGACATCTGACGAATAATTCAAATTTATTAGGTCAAACAATCCTTGAATATAATTAAAATGATATTTTGAATTTAGTCGATGCCCTTTAGTACTTCCAAAGTCATGAGAAAATATGTCAGCCTAACAGGTTCAAGTTAATCTCAGTCACAATTGGTCAAAGAATACTTAGTCCAACAAAAGAAGTGCTAATTCAATGATATACTTGATAGAAAAAATCAGCCAAAGCAGAGACCATTCTCACTAGCACAACACCCTACAATCCGTCGCTACTAAGCGAGTGCTACAAGGGATCATCTCATGCAACATCCCAAATATCACAAAACAAAGTCATGGTATTGGTATTATAAGAAATAGATGCCATTTGCAGCTTGGTTAACTTGCATGCCAGTATATATTAAAATGTTACATGTACCAACACTCTCATGTATTACCAAGAGGTCTTGTTAAGCATTATATTACGAAGATGAACATGGGATTCAACTTATGCAATGTATCAAAAGATTAATAGAGAGCCTTTTCTCGGGGCATCTAAGGCATATCCCCTCATGAAAGCAATGTTATAATCCTCAGTAACCGACAAAACATAAGGGGCAAATGCAGCATCAGGAACCACAACTGGTGTCCTTCCTATTTTGAGCAGCTATGCTAAAAAGATAACAAGGTAACAAGCTTAATTGAAATCTTCGGTACTCGTAGCAAAAAACAAATCTAGAGCAAAAATAAGGAAAATACCGTGACGTCTTATGAAGTCTACCAATGTTAACTAGCCAGCCAACGAGTTCTTTCATCGAAGTAAGGAAAGAAAAAAAATTAAAAGAAATAATGAGAGCCCATATGAGAACAAAGAACATTAAGATAGCGAACTGAATCTTTCCACAATTCATTGGCCTCAACGGCTACCCGAATAACCAAATAATCTAGCTATGAATGCCACAACTGTACCGAGTAAAAGAAAAGGGCCGGCAAAACCCAACAGAATCTTGAACAGAATCCAAGAAAGAAATTATCAAGTGAAGAAAAACAAATAAAATCTCACATTGCTACCCTTCCAAACTTCGTGCACGCGTTTAGCCATCCAGGAAACGTCCAAACTAAGCGATCAAACGACGCCTTTCTCTACACCAGAAACGAATCGAAGATTCTAAACTTGCACAGACCATTCATCTCAAATTCAAACGCGGCCAGTGGAAAACTTGCTCAGTAATAAACCGTCTGCTGTAATTAAAGGGTGCTGGAAATGCTTCTATTCAAGATGGGGTTTTTGGGGATTTTGAATATTCAAGGGTCTTCGTCTTCCTGTTTGCATATGATCTGATTCAGTGCCGGGAGGTCTTGAGAAGTAATGAGACTGGAGACATTTGATTTATTTTTTGTTATTTTTTGGAAAGTTTGCTGGAGATTAATAATTTTTTAAACTTAAATGTATGGTAACTGAAAATTCAAAATTATGCACTCGATTATTCGAAAAATAACATTTTATTTGAGCTGACTTTTCAAATCAAACTCCGGACTCCAGTACGCGATATACCTTCAAATTCTTTGATTAAAATCGTGTTTATAACCAATCGGCCTCTGGGCCCGCCATTCTTGGGCCAGATATGTAGTTGTTAAAGGTGTTAGACAATGGCCGAACTACTCTTGGGTGGGTCCGAACTCCAGCCCGAGATTATTTTTGGCCAGCCCAAAGATAATAAAAAAATATTTTTTGGCCCATTTAAGGGTAGGTCCGGTGTTAGAGATAGTAAACACCTATTAGAAGTCCATATTTCACATAGTAAGTAATAAGTAGCCGGCAATGTCAGAAGTTGCCGCCGCAATCGATGGTGGTCCGTCGGATCTCGCCTTGCACCAGCAGCAGTTGCCTCCTCCTCCGAGAGCTCGGCCGAAGCGATTTGTGAAGAATCAAATCCCAGACTCTATAGTTCACGATGCCGCCCTCAACGCCGCCATGGGCATCCTCCCGGCCAACTACAACTTCGAAATCCACAAGATAATCTGGCGTGTGCGTTCCGCGAACGCTACTCGCGTCGCACTTCAGTTTCCGGAGGGTCTCCTGATGTATTCCCTCGTCATCTCCGACATACTCACCGCCTTCGCCGGCGTCACGCACTGCTTTGTCCTCGGCGACGTGACCTACGGCGCGTGTTGCGTCGATGACCTCTCCTCGCGGGCTCTCGATGCGCATCTTCTCGTGCACTTCGGACACAGCTGCCTCGTCCCCATCGACAACACCACGGTCCCCGTGCTCTACATCTTCGTTGAGATAGCCATCAACACGCGGAAGCTCCTGCAAGAATTGAATCACAATTTCAACCCCGACGAAATCAGTAATTTCATCATGGCTGGCACGATTCAGTTTTCTAATGCGATCCGCACCGTGAAGCCGGAGCTCGAGAATTTGGGGTTTAGGGTTATCGTGCCGCAGTCGAAGCCCCTTTCCGCAGGGGAAGTTCTGGGGTGCACTGCACCGAGTGTGAAATTACAAATTTCTCCCGGAAAGGAAGATGTGATCATCTTTGTGGCCGACGGGAGATTCCATTTGGAGGCTTTTATGATAGCGAATCCATTGGTTAAGGCCTTCAGGTATGATCCTTATATTGGCAAACTGTTCTTAGAAGAGTATGATCATGAAGGGATGAAAAATGATAGGAAGAAGGCTATTAGTAGAGCAATGGGTTCCAAGAGCTGGGGCATTGTATTAGGAACCTTAGGAAGGCAAGGAAATCCAATTATGGTTGAAAGATTTGAAAGGAAAATGCAGGATAAAGGGTTAGATTACATGGTTGTTCTGATATCGGAATTGTCACCAAACAAAATTGAGCTTTTCGGTGATGCAGTGGATGCTTGGGTCCAGATTGCTTGTCCTAGATTGTCCATTGATTGGGGTGATGCATTTAAGAAGCCATTGTTAACATCCTTTGAAGCTGAGATTGCTATGGTGATTGGCCTGGGTGGTGGGAGAGAAAGATAAGGGTTATTGGTAGTTCCCAATGCACAATGAATGAAGATTGTTGTGCAAATGGGAGTGAAGAAGCAGTTGTGGATTATCCCATGGATTACTATTCACAGGATGGTGGCGAATGGAACTCTTGTTATTCCAAGAAGGCATCTCATTTGCGGGAAAAAAACTAACCAATGCTGCGGTAAATAATTGTTGTGAAAATTTTTATCAATATTTCATGTGGTCAAGCTGTCTCGATTCTCGATTATAGATGCGAATGGTTGCAGAAAATCAGAGGATGTCTAGCCAGAGCCACCGTTAAAGTTTGATCTCTTCCCCTTTTCATTTTTTTGTGTGATTACTACTTCATTCATTCGCAGCATCTTCATAATGCAAGACTGAATCATAATCAACTTAATTTGACTTGGAATATAATATTCATTTTTGTGATTTCTTTCAAGGTCCGAATGAGGAAGCTCATGCTACAAACTCAGTGATCACCAATAAAGCTTCTTACAGAAGCAGACTGTGTTTGATATAAGATGATTCGTCATTCAAGATGAAGTTTTTTTGGTCACAGAATAAAACCCTTATCCTTATTCCAAGAAAGGCATTATTCTCATAACCTTTTTGAATACAACTTTCACCGTTGCTTTTCAAATAGAGTAGGCAGCATCTTCAATAGGAAAAGTCATATATTACATATATAAGTCATTTTTTGGCCCTATGAGCTATGATCTTTTAGTACAGCCCCCCCAACCCTCTGACATATTTAAGAAAAATGTGACTTATGTTATGTATTGGCTGGCTTCATTTAATGCCCAACTTGAATCTGGATCGGTTGACTATAAATAAACAGTACATGGATCACTCAAATTTTCATTGCAGATTACTTACTGCAGCTGGGAGATGGCATACTCTTCTTCTACACTGATGCTTCTCCTAGTGTTCAATACTTTCCTTCTCTGCTCATATATTTTTCCTGCATCATCTCAAAGTCAACCCACAGTTCCAGGACTTTCTTGGGATTACTATGATTCCTCATGTCCCAAACTCGAATCTGTTGTCCGAAAACAGCTCAAAAAGGTGTTCGAGGATGATATTGGCCAAGCTGCAGGATTGCTTCGTCTCCATTTCCACGACTGCTTTGTTCAGGTTCAGTACTCAGTTTGTTTCTAGTGATGTGCTTCATCATTTTTCATTTCCTATGCCATGTGCTGGACGTGCAGGGATGCGATGGTTCGATTCTACTGGATGGCTCAGCAAGTGGTCCGAGCGAGCAAGCGGCTCCGCCTAATCTGAGTCTCAGGCCGGAAGCCTTCGTGATCGTGGAAGATCTGCGACGGCGCGTGCATAAAAGGTGCGGCAGGGTCGTCTCCTGTGCGGATATCGTGGCTCTTGCTGCGCGTGACTCTGTTTTCCTGGTAATTTATAAATTAGTGCATTGACCCGCCCTTTGTATGTGATGGTTTTATACTTAGAAATGATACATTATCACACGATGGTCAATTTTTCCTTGCGTGGATAATTTTTTCAATTAACCATCCGTTTTCAAAATTGATCGCACTATTTGAAAATCTATACATTGAATTGCATATGTTCAAGTTTTGATGATATTCCGAAGACGTTATCACCGTTTAACGGAGGATTATAAATTCCCTTGGGTTAAATAGTCCTAAACAGGGTTTTAGAATTCGTCGCCGGAAACCGGACTAAAGCATGAGCGTTTTCATCTACAATGTATAAGCTTTCCACTGGTGCGATCAATTTCGAAAATGGATAGTGCTACGAAAAAATTGTACACGTATTGGGAAACTGACCACAGTAAAACTGTCCATAATAACTGGACTCTCACCAAACATTTTGAAAGAATGATGGTACATTTATAGTATAATCAAAATTAATATGTAAAATTAATTTCGGATAATTCAGTAACAATCAAGAATTTGGGGTTATTTTAGTTTTTAAGTCAATTCATACATTCATTATCAAAAGTTTGTGAAATTAACACTGTTATATTATATTTTAAAATAGATTGTTGTGCTTAATTTTAATTTTAATTATTGAGGGACAATTTGACCGGTCACATTATACATATTTCATTTAATTCATTTTAATTAACATATCTAAGTTAGATGATTAGATTAATGTATAAAATTAGAATGAAGTACAATAACTAATTATTAATATTAAAATATATTTGGTATCATTTTTTTATTAGGTATCTAATTTGGGTAGACATACAAATTATTTTCCATTTTTAAATTTTATTAAATAAAAAAATTGTATCTTTTCATTTTTGTTATTGCAAGTCCGGTGGTCCCGCTTACCAAATCCCCTTCGGCCGACGCGACAGTCTGACTTTTGCCACCACCGCTACCACTCTCGCGAACCTTCCACCGCCGTCCTTTAACACAACCTCCATCCTCAGATCTCTAGCAACCAAGAACTTCACCGCAACCGACGTGGTGGCGCTCTCCGGCGGACACACCATCGGCCTCAGCCACTGCACCTCCTTCACCGGCCGCCTGTACCCCACTCAGGACCCCACAATGGACCAAACATTCGCAAGTAATCTGAAGATCACTTGCCCGGCGGCGAATTCGAACGCCACCACGGTGCTCGACATTCGGTCGCCGGACACATTCGACAACAAGTACTACGTCGATTTGATGAATCGACAGGGGCTCTTCACGTCCGACCAGGATCTGTACACTGATTCGAGAACGAGGGCGATCGTTACGAGTTTTGCGATAAATCAGACTCTGTTCTTCGAGAAGTTTGTCAGCGCCATGATCAAGATGTCGGAGTTGAACGTGCTGACGGGGACGCAGGGGGAGATCCGGGCTAACTGCTCCGTCGCGAATTCCATCAATCCGGTGCTGGCGACCGTGGTGGTGGAGGAGAGAATTCACGCGACGGCCACGTCAGCTTTTTAAGGATACTTGTTGCACCGATTCCACATGTTAAGTTTATATGCGTTCCACAAAATTAATCAAGGTTGAGAGGCGAAAATGCAGGCAAGCTGTCAAATGAAAGGATTCACAAGAGAGCAATAAACAGAAAATTCCAAGATCGATGAACTCTATTGACGACCTTCAATATCAAGAAAACAAGAATTCATCTCATTCAAGATCTACAATTCCAAAATTGGAGAGAAGAATTTTGACTTGATCCACAAAATCAGAACCTGTCGCGAATTCGGTCAACAGTCCCACCGCAAAACCGAACATTGCCCATCTGATCAGCCAACAACAAGAACCATATTAAGCTAAAATAACCACCAGTTGTAGGAAGGAAAGGTGTTTGATATATTGCCTCAATCCAGTTTCTACTGGTTTTTTATGAAAAGGGTTTGAGAGATGGGTCTGTCTTACCTGCCATTTGATATTTCATTCTTGCCGATGAACCCAAAGAACGGGCCTTGATTCGCTTCCTCGAGCTTCTTCTTCTTGAAGTATTCTTGGAGCTCTTTAGCCTTCTGCCTCTGGAATTCCAAGGTGATTACATTTTTCCCGTCAAAGGCACCCACCGCCGCAGGTTTAGGCGGTGCACTGGGAGGCGGCGAGATGGCCGGGGGCGAGGATGCTGGCGGCACAGGCCTTACAGGCACGGGAGCCATTGGTCTTCTGAGAGGCCCTTCAGCTTGAGAACTTCTTACGGCGAATTTGAAGGCTGAGGAAGAAGATGATGGTGAAAATGAAGAACATGGTGTGGGAGAAGAAGATTTTGTGAACTTGATGCAAGGGAATGAAGGTGATGGCGCCACTGACATTTTTCACCTTTTTTTTTCTTCTTCCCGGTCTGTCTTTATGGTATTCTGTAATCTATACTGTGAAGATCTTCTAGTTCTATGGTTGGAACTTGGAGGAAGAAGAGATTGAAAACCAGTGATGGTTTGGAAGTGGGGAATTAGTGGATAAGGTGGTGACAAGTTTCCAATTTTCACATCACTTTCAAGAAAGAAAGAAAAGAAAAGCAATTTTGTGAACAGTTTTATAGTGCAAGTCAACAATTATTTACAATTGTAATGACTACTGCAATGGAACTATATTGTTAGACTGTTTGGTGTGACAACAAACAATAGCCAAGAGATATTCAGTATTATGAATTCTGAAAACAAAGACATTTAATAGAACCACATGTACCGGTGCTGGCATGCGATACAACAAACTACAATTTGGCAGATAAATAGCCTCAAATTTCCCCGTTCTGTGCTATCCCCTGTCGAGTCGTCAATGGAAGATGCTGGTGGAATTCCTTGCCACAGCCACAAGTTCAATCTACATTATCAGGCATCTTCCTGAGCATGTGTCTCCACTAGCATGGTTGAATTCATCCTCTGATTCAGGTTCACTGTGGAAAAATCGAATGCATGATCAGTACGAGGGAACTTTTTTTTGACCTACTGAGCCAACGCCCTACCGTAATAGGTTGCAAACTACGGCAGTGAGGTAAGGCACACTTAGCAAGCCATATGTGACAGCCTCACGGCACTGAGAGATTTGAACCCATGACTCAAAAGCACTAGGTCGACCTCTCTTTGACGATCAACATGAGAGCACTGATAGGGTATAATATAACCCGACTATAATTCTATGATGCCAAAACACGCACAACCAATTTACTTAAAGTTATACCTCATCTCAAATTCTCGAACCTCAAAAAGTTAGCCTCCAATTGTATCAGTCCACTGCACTTTCCTGTCCGTTAGGCATGCTACATCACCATCTTCTTCAAATGTATCTTTGACCTCCTTGCTATGTCCATGGTTAATAACAGTGGTATCAACCGGAGTACTATTTAGGGATTCTTTCAAGATACTCTTAGCAAAAGCTATTGTAGCCTTGCTACGGACTTTGCTGAAGTAATCAACTGAACCATCATTATTGCTGATAGGAACAACCGAAATAACTTGATTTTGGCTCTGGCCAACATCTGCATATGCTGGTCCTAGTTTCAGAGGCGATGAGCCTTTTCTTCTGGTGGCAGTGCAACAAAAGTACAGAAAGGAGGCAGACCGCCAGATATGCCATTTATTGCTTGAAGCCAACAAGAGATTAGAGTCTGTCTCTTTGTCCACCAACTGGTACTGAACTACTGATTCCATGGTATTACCTTCATGGCTCTCTCTTCGTTTCTTTCGCCCAATAGAAGCACTAAGCAGTGCCAGGGAAAGTACAATAACCATAAACTGAATAAGAGAAAATCCTTCAACTTCTAGGGCCAATAACACCAGTACATTCTCATTTGAGCACCAAATAAATAGCACAATTCACCTGGTGATAGGAATTTAAGTCTAAAAAAATTATTAAGGTACTTCCAAAACACTAGTTAATAATGATCCAATATGAAACTAATGCAACAGCAAGGGAAAATGGGAATTAGACACAGGCACCAAGATGTGCAGTACATCATTCACAGTTTGGCATGATCCAAATCAAACTTGCAAATATTCATTCTCAATTTCTGGAAGCAGGTATAAAAGAGCATACTTCGGATAACAATAAGCTAATAATATATGAAGGTTCAGATGTAGA
>JAOYMZ010062500.1:0-12871 GCA_025802335.1 Pinguicula primuliflora
GTCACAAAGATTATAGCTAATCGTTTGAAGACTGTTCTGCCCTTGATCATCTCCCCAAACCAATCAAGCTTCATCCAAGGCCGTAATATCTCTGAAAATATCATAGTCGCCCAAGAAGCTCTACACTCTATGCGGAACTGCAAGGGGAAGAAAGGTTACATGGCAATAAAAATTGATCTGGCCAAGGCATTTGATAGAATGGAGTGGAGTTTTATTCATGACACGCTAAAGGATGTTGGTATCCCACAGCTCCTAACCAAAGTGATTATGTCCTCCTTAGTCACGGGTACTACTCAGGTGCTGTGGGAAGGGCTGAGAGGCCCCACCTTCTCACCCACAAGAGGCGTCCGACAAGGAGATCCGATATCTCCGTATCTGTTTGTTCTCTGTATGGATCGTCTGGGTCATCTAATTGAAGCGGCGCAGACTGCTGATTATTGGAAACCTCTACATTTCGGGCGACAAAAATTACCCCTGACACATCTCATGTTCGCCGACGATCTAATACTCTTTGCTGAGGCGTCTGAGCAGCAAGCCTTGGTGATTCGGGACATTCTGAGGCTTTTCTCTGCATCCTCCGGGCAAACAGTTAATCAGAATAAATCAGCTCTGTGGATTTCGGCTAATACCCCAACACTGGTGGCAAACAGCATCGAAGCTTCGTTAGGAATCATGCGGGTAGAGGACCTCGGCTTATATCTCGGAGTCCCACTTATACACCAAAGGACAACCAAGCTAACCTATGCCAAGTTCCTCACCAAAATGCAGCGTAAGGCCACTCAATGGGGAACTCGCAAGATTTCGATGGCTGGACGGCTTGTTCTATGTAAGTCTGTTTTGAGCTCCATACCGCTATATCCAATGCAGACTGCAGCATTCCCCTTGGCTCTGTGTGATACCATGGACAGAAACGTACGGACATTCCTATGGAGCGGGGATTCTAGCCAACCACACCACCCCCTTGTTGCTTGGAATAATCTCTGTAAGCGGAAAGATCATGGTGGGCTGGGGTTGAGGAGCTTCCGTCACTCGAATCATGCATTTATGCTCAAATTAGCTTGGGAATTCTGTACCAAACAGGACAAACTTTGGATCCATATACTTAAAGCAAAATACAAGGTTGAAGAACTCCCTTCTTCTCAGCAACAGTTGAAGCCGAAGGGGTCTTGTGTTTGGAAACAGATCTGTCGAAACTCTAATTTGGTGACTCAAAACACGCGCTGGATCCTTGGCAATGGACAACGCGTAGCCTTTTGGGTGGACATCTGGTTCCCTTTTGAGTCCCCGCTCTGGAGCCTCTCCTTAGCACCGTTATCTGACTCCGACTTGGGTAGAAAGGTTAACAGTTTTTGCACTCCTTCTGGTGACTGGAATGAGGAGGAGTTAGTTCTATGGCTGCCCCCTCCAGCGGTATATAGAATCCTTGCCATCCCGCCTCCGCTACCCAATGCGAATCCGGACTCTCGTTCGTGGTTACACTCTCCTTTGGGCCTCTTTAGCTGCTCATCTGCTGTGGACCATGTGATTAATCCAATCTCTGAAGCTCCAGCATTCCCATGGGAGAAAGTCTGGGCTCTTCAAGTGCAAGAACACATTAAGCTCTTCCTATGGAAAGCAGTTCATGGTGCACTTTGGACCAACTACGAAAGATGTCGAAGGGGCCTTTCTACATCATCCTCCTGTACCAGATGCAATGATTGTGAAACTCTCCTTCATATCCTAAGAGATTGCCCTAAAAGCCGAGCTATCTGGCACTCCATTTATCCAGATGCTACTGACCTGTTTTTTGTTTTGCAGGATGCACAGGCCTGGATTGCTGCTATTCTTATGAATCGACGATACACCCCGGAGTTACAGGCCCTCTTTGCAACAGCATGTTGGAAGCTGTGGACATCCAGGAACGAAGAAATATTTCAGGGAAAATATGTCACTAACAGCAGTCTTTCTATTTCTATAAATGCCTTCTTTCAGGAGTCGCAGAGGGCCATGAAGCAGGAGCGGCAGAGCATCAAACCAATTCCCTGCGGAACTGGTGCCGGATCTCATCCCATCTTGCTGGAGCTCAGCACATGGCGCTTACATGTAGATGCAGCAGTTTGCCAATACTCAGGTATCGCTGCCTGTGGCGGTCTCGTCCAGGATAGCCACAGGAACTGGATCCTCGGGTTCACCTTCAAGATTGGTATCTGCTCGGTGCTATCAGCCGAATTGTGGGCAATCCTGGTCGGGGTCTCCATTGCCAGCAGGTTCTCTGATGAAACCTTCACAGTGCTCTCAGACAGTAGCCATGCCATCGATGCACTCGCAGGCCGATCAACGGATCTGCCAAACCAGAGATTGATTCTGCGCATCCAAAACTGTCTCACGACCGGTAGCTTCCCAATGCCGCAGCACATCAGCCGAAACCAGAATACGGGAGCAGATTATATGGCTAAAGCTGGACTTTCTAACCTGTCCAGAGAGATACACATCTTCTTCTCCGACCCATCTGGTATACTTACTTCACTCCAACCAGCGGAGATGGATAGTATGGTAAGACGAGTCCAGTCTTGGGGACCAACAATCCAAGGTCTACATCTCGTGCTGCAGCTGTGCACAGCTTCTGCTTCTCAACATACACGGTTGGAGCAACAATACACAGGAACTCTTTCACCTGGGGAGGTGTCCCCGGAACATCCGGCCCAGGTTATCACCATCCCAGCCAGATCAAGCAGATTACAAGCTCCGGCTCCGCCTGAGAGCAGCCAATTTCCACCGCCGCGGGTTAACGACTTTGTAGCTCCTCAGCAGTTTCACCCTCCTTGAGTTTCTCATTTTCTTTCGATTCCTGGCTCTAGCCTCCCTTGTAGTAAAAAAAAAAAAAGAGTAGTATAGCAAGTAAGCAACCTCAGTAAATCACTTATTTTTTAATACACGGTTTTTATAAGCACATGCATAATTATAAGAATACATTGCAAAACGAAATGTAAATCTTTGTCTAGATGGGAAAAATTTTACAAAAGTGACATTGTAATCTATATCGTTGACCATCCACATTAAAATTCTGGATCATTAATAAAATTGTGACGACTGTTTATAATTTTTTTAGGTATGCAAATGTAAGGAATATTCTCACTTTTTTCCAATTTTTCATAGTGTATTCTCAACTTATCTGGGGCCTGCACCAAACTTAAAATCATCTCTAAATTAGACATGACCAACACGCTTGTTGAGACTTGAAATTGTGAGTTATTAGTTAGTGAGATAATCTATTTGCCACCGGACCGGACGATTTTGGTTTATGATTGTCAATAGTTGGTTGGGACGGCCTATAGTTGGTGATCATTATGGAGAAAGCATATGGAACAGGGTACGACTTCTCTCTTCTTCCCTTTTCCGCTCAACCTATTGTTGAGGATTAGGGTTTAGCCACCCCCCTCCCCCGATGTCCCCATGTGTCTCCCCGGCATGCTTGCACATCCTCACAACTCCCTTGTGCTTTTTCTCGGTGCTTTTTCAGTGGCGGCTATGGTTGTCGTCGTCACCTCTGACCAGCAGCCCCCAAATTCGGGCCATCTTCACCCTGTCTGGCAGCTCCCATATTCGATCCTCACCTTGCACGACTACCTGCCTAACCTCTCAGATTGGGTCTCCGTCCGGCCACTACATTGGATTCGACTCCCAGTCCGGCCGCTACACCAAATTTGGCCTCCTGGCCACAGCACGATTGTTCGGCTTCCCCTTCAGGCTGCACCCTAGCGTGGCACTGCACATCTACCCAACGATAGCATCTCCAAGACATGTGCGGCAGCCGGCCGTAACTTCCAGTGTGGCAGCTGGCCGCAATCTCCAGTTTGGCCACCACTCCCAACATGGCTGCAACTTTCAGAGCAACCACTGGCTGCAAATACCAGCACGGTCGCCAGCCGCAATTGTCGGCCATGGTCGTCGGCTTCTGTCATTGTCGCATACATATAGTGTGTGGGTGGCGACGCCCCCACTCAACCCCTAGGGTTTGAGTCGTTTGGGTCAATCCTAATTTTGGTTTGGCCCATTTCATGTCTCGCTCTTGACTGGTCAAATCCACAAAATCAGACTGTCTTTACCTCTTTGAATTAAGATTATATATTAGGGGTGTTGAACGCGTTTGTCGTCTCAACTGAGTATCTTCATCAAGTTGGTCGTATTCATACAGTTTATCAAGATACCATAACGCAATTAATTTACTATCACCCTTCACATAATCTTTCATCTAAACGCGCAAACGAAAGTATAAAAATCTGAAAAGTAGCTAAGACATAATTTGATCAATACACATGAACAAGAATTCACGTCGTATGTACGAGTTGCGGAATACATAAAGTCAACTAAAGTCAACAAAATTTACCTTCGAATTTGGCGAATGAGCGAGTTTGAATTTCTAGGGTTTGTCTTTGTACTGAGATTGTATATCGTCCTGCAGTTTTCGGCGAAAATGTGTTTGGGTGAGAGATTTAAATGTGATGGCAAATGGATGTAATTTGTGAGAATATTGAAAGGTGGATATGAAAGGAGAAAGTGAAATTAGTCCAATACCACCTTTTTTGTGTCATTATTTGTTGGATCTGGATCCTAAGTTAATGCCAAAAACGCGCGCGACCCGATTTTGAATACCATAACCCGGTTTGACCACTATATTTTTTTTCTGTGTAGTAAACATGACATTACGGACTAATCCCAAGCAAATACCACATAATGACGAGTAATTCCCACAAGTAAACGGACCCTAAAATTAGCAAGCTATTCAAGAACAGATTTTCATTTATTTTGGCTCATGATGTGGCCATTCATCTCTTGGAACATGTCGCTCATCTGTGTTTTTTTAATATTATTAATAATTTTAAATGTAATTAAATAAATATAATGATATAGTGAAGAGGCTACATGGACACGCTCAGAATTGTCTGTCCTCAGAATTAATTATATCGATAGAGAGAATATACGTAAGAAAGCAAAAGACCAATATTTTAATAGGATTGTCTGACAATTCTATTATCGAAATTTTATAAATCCTAATTAAGGACAGAGTAGGTTATAATGAAATTGCCGAGATGTAGTCATCGTATTCCAACGTACGTACATGCTCTTTATCGATATAGATATAATGGTTTATAGCCAGAATTGCAATAAGTAAAAAATTGTTTGAATAATATGTCCATATAGTCTTCCTCTCATATATTATAATAAAATATTCGTAAAGGAAGTAAGAATATCTGTACCTACAGAACTTATTTTAAGATAAACTGAACATAGGAATCCACATGCATCGTTCAAACACAGCACACACACACAGATACACACATGATCCATAATGAAAAGGAGGTGCGCTTTTCCTCGTGTAAACCAATCTATTCTACAAAAATGTAGCAAACAAGATAATTATCAAGCTGATGCTAGCACCTAGTTTTAGAGCAAAACTGATGGATCAATGTGTGTTGATAAGTTAAAGGCAAGTACCCAACAGTTTTGCCGAAGGAGTTAGTAACTGAGTAATAGCAAAGAAATGAGATCAGGTACAGTACCCAAGCAAAAACTGCAGCTTGCTCGATTCCTGGGTGCAATTTGTCAATGAGATCAATCTACACGAATACGACTTCGAATTTGGCACAGGGGTGCATCTCGACGTGGCGCTTGAGATCCGAGTTCCCGTCGAAACTAAATGTGTAAAGTCCTTGTCTCTCTGTAAGCCCAACAGGGTATATTCTATGTACTTTGAGATCATCCCCACCCCGTATGCTTTCTGGCCTCTCGGATTTCCATACAGGGATGTGTTTCAGAGACTTGAACTTCAAGAGAACAGCTGAAGATAAGGCCTCAAGGGTCAAGTTATCCGAACTGCATGAGAATACTAGGAATTAGAACAGATACTTGAAGCAAAAGGGAGAGGAGTTTTGGCCACAATGTCTACCGCAGGAAAATGGATTCCATCTCAAGGCGACCCCTTTCTCGGACGTAAATGTGATGTGTGGTGCTTGAACCGCTAGCGCATCTGCATGGTCGTTTCTTAAACTCTGGTCTTTCTTCGTCCTTATCTCGAATCTTGGTTGCCAAGAAAATGCATAAACGGCACGATGAATGTACAGCAGCCATATCAACAAGGGCCTTGAAGGAATCAGAGGGGCCTTCAAACTTCCACCTGAACAAAGATGATCAAATGGAATTATATCTCAAACGATATTTATTAAATTAAGCAATGTAAATAACTTAATAGAGCTACAAAAAATTAAGGATTTGCTAGTACAGCTTTACTAAATAATGCATCTTTTATCTACAAAATATAAAGCAGACTCTAGCATGAGCCAAACCTCAATGATTCATTGTACGAACTGGGATTTGCAGCAAGATACTTCATCTTCATTGCTATAGATTCAACATCTTTCAACTCCTTGATATGCAAGATCGATCCAGGAGACGGAGCAAAATCTTGGATATTAGGTGCACCGATGACCACAGGTACACTCCCTGTGGAATACGATCATAGAATACTAAAGAATAAGGTGAATTTCGAAACGATACAGCCAATTCTGGAAACTGGCTTCATTTTGGTCCGGAAGAAAGAAAGAAATAAAAGGGAGGAATTTTAGCAAGTTACCAGCTACAAGAGACTGGAAGAACTTTTCAGTAACGTAATCCTCCTCGTTGGAGTTCTCAAAAGCCAAGCTAAATTTGTATCGCTTCAATGCTGTCACCTTGTCCACTGAGAACAAGACAAATGAAAACATTTACTACTGCTTCTTAGAAGGTTTGCAACAATAATCATGCATAACCTAATTGTCGAAATTCACCTTGTCCATAACGGTTTCGATGGCAACCCCCATAAGAATCAATTTCGATATTCGCTTTCTCAAGTGCAGTTAAAGCCAGCAATCGAAAATTCCGAGCACCACAATTAGAAATGAAGGCAGCAGCAATAGCATTTTCAGTTTTTGGTTGAACTGGAGCCATTAGATCATATTCAGCCCAAGAGAAATATCCCACGGGCACGTCAGAGGAAAGGCTGGTGGTCATTACAACATCATATCCTCTCCTGAGAACAAGAAAAATACTGTGAAACAGCAGGACTACAAGCACTAACAGGTAAAATTCTCTCTCTATCCCAAGCACGAAAAGGATAAACTGATTTAAGTTTATAAGCATAAAAGGGTTCTGCTTGGTTAATTAATCCAACCCTGACATTTTAATTTAACAAGAAAAAAGAGTTTTCATAACATAAACTTAAATCCCTTACTCTTAAAGCTGGAAAAAGAGTTTTCATAACATAAAGCTCCATTGATAGCGCACTGGCATTCTTGGAGAAAATCAAGGAGCAAAGGTAACTACATGATGTGCTTACCCACCGTCTTGCATAATCAATATTATTCTCTGCATAATAACTAGCCGACTCCATTGATCTAAGCACACTAGCAGTGCCAGCAGGCTGAGGAAATCCAAATGCAGCATCAGGCTTCTTATCTGCGTCATATCCAAACTTGCATCCAATCGAACAGGTCTTCCAGCCCTACATATTGTGTAACGAAGGAAAATTCATTCCAATGAAGATACATATTCAGGAAACTCACCAAAATGATTGGTCTTGATCTTGAATGCCTATCCGAAATTAATATAAGAGCTAACCGAGCTATTTCAGTTACTCTAATTTTCAAATATCCATATTTTTCATCGCCACCAGTAATCAATTGATGTTGAAAGTTAGCTTAAAACCATTTCCAATTACTCCCCTTGTCATTGCTTTTGGTAGAATTGACGGTAAAACACAACGAAATTGCCATGAACTGAATGATGCTGGACAATAATATTTCTTACCAATAAGCTACCTCCTACTTTTGACACAACTTATCAGCAAATTTGCAGTTCCCAAACGAGAGAAAATATTAAAAAAAATACCTCTTCAGGCCCTTTCACATAAATAGGCTCCTTTTCAAAATCCCTAGAATACTGCACGGCGTCCTCCTTCTCCAGCCACTCTTCACACCTTTTTTCATCTCCAAATCCCCGGGACCGGTGCAACCCAAAACCCTTGTCAGACCAAGACGACGTCGTACGAGTAAAGGTATAAAAGGATTCGGCCCATGAGTCGACCAGCTCCACATTCTTGACCATGTCAAACCTGCAGAGAAGTGCGATCTCCCCAATCACCACCAATGCCACAAAAATCGAAAGAAAACTAGACCATTTTCTCTTGTTTTGATTGGGAGACGACGGAGAAACGGCGTCCTGCAAGAGAAATCCTTCGGGTTTAGAATATTGTCTGTGGCTAGCCGTAGCCATTAACTCTGAATGTCGATCTACGCCAGCGGCGAATATCGAAATTTGAGGATGAGAGAATCTCCAATCGTAGCGTTTCAAGGGGGAATTGGTCCCATGCTGGAAAGTGTAAAGTTTGCTGCCGGCCGGGGTCGTCAAGGAAGGAACTGAAGGGGAAAGTTGGAAGTTTTTTTTTTTTTTGGATAAGTGGGGAAAGTTGAAGTTGACGAGAAGACGAAAGGGTTTAGTCGTTCATAATTATCACAAGTACACATAAATAATTATAGTTATAATTATAAGACTGATGTTACATGTCCCAACACTTTGTCCCTAATTCATCCCTACATATAGTTTAATTAAGAATTTTGAAAGTTTAGTTTATCATTTAAATGTCATTAAGAATTTTGTATGTTAAATAACTAATCTTTCATTTTTGTATGGATGAATTAGTGACAAAGTGTTAAGACATGTAGCATTATTCTATTTATAATTATAATTGTGAATCGATTTATCAATAGGATCAAAATACAAATAACATTATTCTTAATCGTTTGCATGTCTTTGAGGCAAACCTTAAAAAGTCAATTTCAAGTTTTGCTTGTGTTTTTATATTATTTCACAATTTAATTCTGTAAAATTAATTTGCATAACACTCCTGTCACCCGCACTATTTTAAAATAGGAAGATCCTAAGATCACGGCGTAGTGTGCAGTGTTTTTGTAGTAGTGTAAAATTGGTCGGTCAGTATATTCGCGCAAAAATATTGAACACAAGATCATCTACCACACTAATCCCGCAGTGCGACATGAGCATTGCATAATGTACGGTGAGTTACTACACTACACACACTCAGATACTTCAAAATGCCATCCAATCCTGATTACACTAGCATCACTTGTGTGTGATGATGATGACACCAGCACCACACCAGCTGACAAACAAAACACGCAATACATATGCTAAGTTGAGGTTAGTCGCAAAAATAACATTATGGAAAAATGTGTTTCTGAAAAGTAACCTTAAAAAAAGAATTGTAAATGTAAATTTCATCTTTAAAAATAAATTAAAAATAGAATATATTTTAGTTTTGTATAATAAATGCTGATACTAAACTGCCAACTAACGTAATTACATCCATTTCTGCCATCCCCAACCACCGTTACATTTTTCCGGTCATCGGAAAATATAAATCAACATTTTTCTTCTATTCTCTCCCATTCTAGGCTCAATTTTTCGTAAAACACATTCAAAGAGAGCAAGAGAGACAGAGAGATAGAGAGCATCAACACGTGCAGCATGAATAGGGCGGGTCTAATCTGTATTTTATTTTTGAAGGTGCGTTTGATTCCGAATTCTAGCTGATTTATGGACACGATAATTTAGTTATCGGTATGGATCATGCATTTTGGTGTGAGAAGTTCAATTATGTGATCCGAACGTTCATTCTCTCGGTTAATTCAGTCCATTTGTGGTCAAGAATACAAGGTGCGGTCTGCGTTCGGTCACCCGACACATTGCAGTCATGATTACCGTGCTTGGTCGAGTAACCTGGTTATTTATTATTTGCAGATGAAGCTGACTTTATTTATAAGATTGTAAATCTTGATGAAGTAAAGGATCTTCCAGAGCTTATAGGAATAGGCATCGACTGTAGTTTGAGAACTGTTTAAATTGAGGAGAACTACGATTGGCTGAGGTTGGATCGATTGTTGTGTTCGTTCCGACTATGCTATACAGGATATTTAAGTATGGTATAACAAAACTCTGTGGTTGTTTAGTGTTAAAAGTTTAGTGCCCGATCGCATATCCAGGTTACCACGTATAAGATGGTTTTAGGATGGATGAATTCCGGACCACGTCACGTAAATGAATACAACTAAATCCTTCTTCTCAAGTCCCAATTAAATGTTTAGCATGCAATTGAAAAATTGAACAAGGTACGATATGAACTGTAGCACGCCACTCCCACCATCCACTTGTAGTTTTGTTTTCCTTATCAACACGGCCACAATTGCATGTCTTCGCATAGTATCCGAAGATACTGCACTTCTGCCAGTGATTCTTGCGCTTCATTATTGCTTCACTCTCCAATGGAGAATGCAAATAAATTGGTCTTCCTCTCTTCTTGCGAGAAACCTTTGGGGTAGGAAAAAGGGGTGCATTGGTGGGAATGATATGGAGATGTACATTGCGAGATGCACCCTCATTATGCACCCTTGTGTAGTCTGGCGCCGACGAGTTAAGATTGTGTGAACTCTTGTCGGATCCATTTGTTGCTGCAAACGCATCTATACAAAGTGACTTGACCTAAATGTTCATCACAACTTTTGCCCATTGCCGTTGAGCTGATGTGCAGATGAAGCTGACTTTATTTTATAAGATTGTACATCTTGATAAAGTAAAGGATCTTCCAGAGACAATAGGAATAGGCGACGACTGTAGTTTGAGAACTGTTCAAATTGAGGAGAACCACGATTGGCTGAGGTCGGGTCGATTGTTTTGTTCGTTCCGACTATGCTAACGGGATATTTAAATGTGGCAAAACAAAACTCTGTGGTTGTTTAGTGTTAAAAGTTTAGTGTCCGATAGCGTATCCAGGTTACCACATATAGGCAAGTTTTAGGATGGATGAATTTCCGACCACGTCACGTAAATGAATACAACTGAATTCTTCTTCTCAAGTTCCAATTAAATGTTTAGCATGCAATTTAAAAATTGGACAAGGTACGATACGAACTGTAGCACCTCACTCCCACCATCCACTTGTAATTTTGTTTTTCTTATCAACACGGCCACTATTGCATATCTTCGCATAGTGTTCGAAGATACTGCACTTCTAGCACTGATTCTTGCGTTTCATTATTGCTTCACTCTCCGATGGAGAATGCGAAAAAATTAGTCTTCCTCTTTTCTTGCAAGAAACCTTTGGAATAGGAAAAAGGGGTGCATTGATGGAAATGATATGGAGATGTACGTTGCGAGATACACCCTCATCATGCACCCTTGTGTAGTCTGGCGCCGACGAGTTAAGATTGTGTGAACTCTTGTCGGATCCATTTATTGCTGCAAACGCATCTATACAAAGTGACATGGCCTAAATGTTCATCACGACTTTTGCTCGTTGCCGTTGAGCTTATGTACAACTAGTCCGTTAGCTTTGGTCTCACCCGTTGCCACATCAAATGTCATAGACTTTTGTTTTGGCATAACCATGGAGACAACCTACGTACATTCAGCCACTCCCTTAAGATGCAAAACAACTTCCAAGGTGTGTCTCATTGAATTCTCGTTCTCACGTTAGTTTAAAAATCTTCAACATCACCATCATCACGTAGGAAAATGTTAGACTTTGTATGGTCGAACTTCATTTTAGGATTGTACTGCAAAACTAAATCTGTTGTATCTATACTAAGACCATATCTGGTGTAAATGAGATCTAATAAAGATGCGAACAATAGGTTCTTCTCGATTTGAACAGCTCTCAAATTATAATCGATGCCTGTTCCAATAAATTCTGGAAGATCCTTTACTTCATCAAGATTTACATTCTTATAAAATAATGTCAGCTTCATATGCAAATAATAGAAAATTGGGTCACGCGAATAACCACGGTAATCACGACTTTAAGGTGTCGGGTGACCGAACGCATGCCGCAGCTTATATTCTTGACTACAAATCGACTGAATTAACCCAAATAATGAACGTTAAGATCACGGGATTGAAATTCTCACATAAAAATGCATGACCCATATCCAGACCTAAATAATATTGTCCGTAAATCAGTTAGAATTTAGAATCAAACGCGCCTTCAAAAATGGAACACAGATTAGATCCGCCCTATTCATGTCGCACCAGTTGATGCTCTCTATCTCTCTTTGAATGTGTTGTTGAAAAAATTGAGCCAAAAATGGAGAAAAATAGAAGAAAAATATTGATTTGTATTTTCCGGCGACCGTGTTTCCATGACGTTGGTAGGAATTGGTGTAATTACGTTAGTTGGTAGTTTAGTATCGGCATTTATTATGTTAAACTTAAATATATTTGATTTTTTTATTTATTTTAAAAGATGAAGGTTTTTTTTGCAATTTTTAAGATTACTTTTCAAAAACAGATTTCTCATAATTTTGCGACTGACCCATACACTTCTACAGTTGGGTACCTCTCCACATTTACAGCCTGCCAATGCCATGTATCCAGTACACTAGAACTTGGGGGAGCAAGGTAAAGTTTTGCTAGGAAGGAATTCAGCTTCGTCAATTCTTCATTGACACGCAGATGTATCAACTGCCAAGTCTATCTTAATGTTCTCGGTGTGGTTGTAAAATGCTTTATGAGAAAGGAGTTTTTTTGGGTAAGTAATGTATATTAATTATAGGGTCAGGCTCTTTTACATAGTTCTTTTTGTGCACAACCGTGCATAATTCATACCCACCACTACCCGTTGTCAAAATTGGTTGCACCATTGAAAAGTTTATACATTGTAGATGAAAATCCCCATGCTTTGGTCCAGTTTTCGGCGACTTCGTCGCCGAAAATTTCTAAAACTCTATTTAGGACTACTTAACCCAAGGGAATTTATAACCCTCCGTTAAACGGTGATAACGTCGTC
>JAOYMZ010062522.1:0-12868 GCA_025802335.1 Pinguicula primuliflora
TGACTACTTCCCGAGTCAACCAGCATCAATACATCCTGTTCATTCAGCTTGCCTTGGATTTTGATAGTGTCATAAGACGCCCTACCAGTGAGCGCATTAAGTGAGATTTCTGGCACTTCTTCCGACTCCAAATCATCATCCTATTCGAGCTTATACTGAACAGCTTCTTGCATGTATGACCTTTGTGCCACTTCTCATCACAACGATAACATAGGCCCTGGTTTCTTCTCTGTACGACTTCTGCCGCAGTCAGTTTGCGACTCTCAGGAGGTTTTTCGGTGTTAGGCAGTGGAGTATACCCAGCACTGGGATGTTTGTGATGGCCGGTGGAGTAAGATTTCTTTGCTGCATTGGCGACTGTAATGGCTCGTCGTTGGTACTCACGGGCATAGTGCATCGCGTCATGGATATTTTTGGGCTCTTTCATGCTCACATCGACTGATAAAATGGGATCCAGGGCGGCGTAATACATCGTAAGAGTCGTATCTTTCGAAATATTTGAGGCGCTAGAAGAGATTTCATGCCATTTCTCGTTTAACTCTTCAACACTACCAGTTTGCTTCAACACTGCCAGTTAGGACATGGGATTCGTCCGGCCAGCTTCAGAGTACTCATGCCGGAAATATCGGCAAAATTCATCCCACCCAACGTGTGGAAACTCCAGGTCTATAGTTTTCCACCACAGTTGCATTTTTCCTTCCAAGTGGTAGGCGACCATGAACACCCACTCCTCATAAGGTATGCATTACTGGGCAAAGAATGACGTACATCGGCAAATCCACGCCTCTGCCAGTTCGTTCTCTCCAAATCGGGGAAATCCCATTTGTAAGTCCAATGGTAATAGTTACTCTCCCTTTTGGGATAGTTGGTGCGATCATCGTCCGACAGGTCCCAGAAACGTGTGCTAGATTGGGGTCGATCCCTTTTCTCAGCTCTCTGAAATGCTTTTTGCTACGAAGGAGTGAGACAAGGGCTGTTGTTTTCCCGCTCTCTCTTACGGGCCTGGTAGCTCTCTTCGTAATCCTCATACTCCCGGTCAGGCTGAACCGATTGTTTGCCAGTAGGATGCTGGGAACGGGGATTGGATCTTTCCTCCTGTGCGAACGATCCCGCAGCATTCTCCCCCTCTAGATTTTTGTTTTCTTCAGGAGTGTTATTGGTAGGCTCAGTGGTGGTTTTGGCCATGCCAATACTCAGACTTTCGAACTTGGCAGTGATGGTTGCATTGAATGCGCTTTGTGCCGTCATAAACTCTTTGAGAGCCTGTTGCAGATCAGCAGATTCTGCCATTTGTGGTTGAGGCTGGGTCATGCCGGATGGCTTCGATACCAACTTGTTAAGGATCTTGTATGTACTGCGCGTGACCGGACCTTGATACAGTCCTTCAAAAACTTCAGCTACAATATCACGCTCTTGCTGCCTGTTACCAGCCTGAGGAGTTTTGCGTTTCCGACCTATGATGTAGTAGGCAGATAACAATGTAGGATAGTAGAACTCAATATGGGGTAGATCAAAACCCTTTAGAACTCTGTGGGAGAACTGACCATGTAAGGAATATTTTCATTCAAAAGATGGTTTGTCCCTTACAATGCTTCTGCTTAAATAGCCACAACAAGGAATTCGAAACAACTGAAAAATAAAAGCAGGAATAAATTCTTCAGACAGTTCCTAGATGAGTCTTGAGCCTTTTAACCAACAACTGCATTCAATTCTTCCAACTGCTCCAGCTTTTACTCTCTCTCACGCCTTTTATAGACATACTAGAATCTTGGGAGCTGTGGCGCGTGATGGCCAGTGTCTGAGATCATAACAGCTACATCTCCAGAATTATACATTCCAAAGAAGTGAAAACCCCCAAATTGCTGTGATCGGGAAATATGAGGTTCTGGTGGATAGGGGTGGGCATTCGGGCTTCGGGTTTAGGATTTACCGAATTCTGATCCCGTCCTGTATTCGGGTCCAAAATTTTGGGCCCAATCCCATCCCGATGTCCGAAGTCCCGAACTAGTTCGGGACTTTCATCCTCAGAACATCCTGAGGCCCGAATTAAAAGTAAGAAACAATGATTGCTGACATACTAAGAAATCTGGAGAATGGGATAAACCAATTCGTCGGTTCAATTTTGACGAAGGTCAGCTGGAGATTACAACAGTGATATCAAGTCTGAATAGAAGATGGTAACCGCAACAGAGATTACAATAGCGATATCAATTTTGACGGAGGTCTGAATTTTAGTGTTGCGAAAACAGAGATCAAGCGATAAGATAATCTGTGTGAATACTGATATGTACATATGAAGAGATGGAAACAACAAATAAAACTCTAGAAGTGTGGCAGAACTTACCGTGAGGGTAGGGGGAGGGCTCGCGGCTCGACCAGATATGTGTGGGAGAAGTGTGAAGACTGAGATTCGATGAACGGGAGGGGGAGGTCTCGCGGCTCAGCTAAATTTGGTTTAGTAGGGAATAGGACTCGACCAGATTTGATTTTAGCAGTTTAGGACTATGTTTGGATTTTTTACAAACTAAATATAAATATATATATATATTATATATATAATTAAATAATTCTTAATAAGTTATTATTTTTAATTCGGGTTCGAGCCTGTCCCGTTTTAAAATGCGATCCCATCCCGAACTAGGTTTGGAACCTATTTTTAGGATCCGAACCCGTCCCAAAGTTCTTTTTTTTTTCGGGATTCGGAATTCGAAATTCGGACCGGCCGAGCCTCGGAAAAATTCAGAGACCCGAACGCCACTTGTCCACCCGTAAGAAAAATGGACTCTAATTGGCAAAAAATTGTAATATGAGATGGAATATAAGGAGTGGGTCGATTTATAAATATAAGTCACCTTAAGGTGCAAAACAGTATTAATACAAAAATTTACTTACCCAAAAAAGGTAATACCATTCAGTTCCTAAGTGCTTCTCTTCCAGCCTTTTCAAGTCCAAAACTAATATCAAAATATTCGGTTTTGGTCATTGATCAAATAATTTGGACCACATCTGGAGCCAGTGGGTCTTCCTTCTTATTCTTCTTTCTCTTCTTGTCCCTCTCGGTTTGAGGCTCCTTTGCTTTTAGATCATCGCACAAGGTTCTCAGGATGGCAGTTAAATGTTCATTACGATGAGCTAAAAAGAACAAACCAACATTACATAAATGGTGCGAAACAAAATCTGGATATTCTGCAAGCTAGTAGTAGGCCCCAACACACAGTTGTAATTGCCACTCATGTGTATCATGTATGTACTCTACCAGGAACATCCTATTCTTTCAAACTTAACACTGCACTTTAGTTCCGAGAACAAAATACCATACAACAGAACTTTCAGCTTTAGAATGTTTTTTTTATAGTTAATGTACCAGTGACCCGTGGGTGCAATTATCACTCCCATAACCACTAGGTTCACCCCTCTTTGACTTCAGTTTTAGAATGTTACCAGAAAGTATGACGTCATCCATCTTCACAGACTTGCGACCAGCATGCTGTGCAAACAATTCAAGGTCTGCTGCCAACTGCTCTGTTTTGCAGAAAAGAAAGACAAAATTGTAAGTTATTATCATAAATTTAGAGCTCTTCTCCCCTTTGTCATGGAAGTATATTATAAAAAGGGAGATGAAACTTAGATCAAGAACCCTTTTTTTTTTTGGTTTGTGAGCATGATTCTGTATCGGCTATGACAAAACTGTTTCTGCATTTAACACTCGAAAGAAGATAGAGAAATAGAAATTCTAACATAAAATTTACTTGTAAGAGGAACTTGTTGAGGGTACGAGGGTAAGAATGTCTGAATTACTAAACCTTCCACGTTCAACTATAACACTTCAATAAATCTGACGAGTTGGCCTAGTGATGAGAACCTGAACTTAAGTGAGAGGAGGAGGTGTAGGTTCGAATCCCAATAGGAGCAAGTGACCACGGTTTAGACCGAGTTTAGCCACTAGATCAATCAGACCCGACAAGGACATGGATACCATAGCACATCAACAAAAAAACCATAACAGTTCAATACAATTTCACCCTACTGATATTTACACTTTCTTCATTTATTCCCCTTCAGATGGCCATGATAAATTTTTTATTTCAGCCATTCATTTTCTACTCCAGTTTCTAGTGTCTTCGTCGCATCTTAAAGCTACTCCCACGATATGAAAAACAGAAGTTACAAACACTACGCAAATTTTGTATCTGCTCCTCTAACTTAGATTTTGAAACGCCTCCTTCAATGTCACTGCCAAGTTACGAACACAAATGAAAAATGAAAAACTTCGACAGCTAGGCTTTAGATTTCGAAAATTGTACAAGCATTTATCGACTGCCAAGCATGAAAATGCATAGATAATTACAAATTCATGGACTTACGAGCATGTTTGAATGCGCAGTCCGAGATACAGGCCACGACCCGGGGAGACACTTCCATGCCGATTTGCTTTGCTGCGGAAAACATAGGTATCATGAGAAAACTCGGCATACGGCTTCCATCACTAAGTAAAATCCAAATAGTCGTGTAGATCTTAACCTTCTGCCTCGGCGATAGAAATTGTGCCGAGCCTGAATTGATCTCTTAACAGCTCACTCACAGATTGCTCTTCTTCTTCGCACTGCTCCGGGTCGATCGCCATTCTCCTCCGTCACTCTCGATAAACTAGTGAAAAATGCAATCCCCAGAAATTGACCTTAGCCCCTGGGGATTCCCGCAGCTTTGAGATTCGTTGCAAATGGGGGGAAAACGAATATAGAGGTGACCCGAGTGATAAATTTTTATATAAATTCCGCCTGCTCTAATGTGATTTAATGGTCGTCCGACTCATCACATTCGGATCAACGAGTTTAGATTTTAGATAAATCGAGCCCAGAGATAACAGAGTCTCGTGTATGTAGTTGTGCGTGGGTGTTAAATTAGTAAGAATATGGGTGTCGTCATTAAAACCTTGTCGGACTTGAACGTCACATCGAAGAAAAGCGGAAGCGTACACAGGCCATTCCATCGTTAGATCATTATTGACTCCGATACTATGATAAATTTTTATATAAACTGGGTTGGCTATAAACGCAAGTCAACAACCACCCGGCTCATCACACTCGGGTCAACGAGTTTTGAATAAATCGAGCTCAGGGACAACTGGGTCTCGTGTATGCAGGTATGCGTGTGGGGGTTAAGTTGGTAGGAATGTTGGTGTCACCATTAAAACCTTAGGCCCAAGGTAATTGGTTCTCCCCACAATTCCTATTTAAATTACTTATCTCAACCTTATACTTTCAGTGTGGGACAATAACTCTTTAACACAGAGTCTTATTTACGCGAGTAAAACTCAAATTTGGCATCAAGTTATTTTACTCGCTTATAATTTAAAAATTCATAATTTATTTTCATGTGGTTTAAAAAAAGTGAATTACTCTCGCGTGGGGATTGAGAGTTAGCGAGAAAAATGATCGAAAAAGACTGTTTTGCCTCTTAATTAGTTTATTTAATTTTATTCATTTTTTATTATAAAAATACTATTTATAAATACTAAAAATTTGAATTTTTTTTATTTTCTCGTTTTTAAATTTTTTTCAATTGTCAAATTACTATTAATTATTCAAAAAATTGCAAACGAGTATAACTAATTTTTTTTATTTTGTTATTTTTTGAATATGTATAAAGAATCGAATATATATTATTATTATACAAATATAAATTAAATATGAATAATTACAATATTACATGATGCAAGCTCATATGTGACGGAATTAATTTGTCCTCAAATCAATACAAATTGCCCGTAATTTACAAAAAAATATGAAAAAGTACAAATTGTGCAATTCATAATATAAATATTAAAGTAAAGTGTAAAAAATTAAAGTATAAAAACACAACCCAAACACAATATACCATATAAACTTTTGCTAAAAATATTTCGGAATACAATATTTTAATATTTTGTAAATATTTATTTTTTATTTTTATTATTTTTCAGAATTATAGTTGGTTTTCTAATTTTACGGATTTTTAAAATCTTTTTATTATTTTTTTTATTTTTGCATATTTTTTGATGTTTTATGTCTTAATAATTTTTATTATTTTAGTCTTTTTATTTTAGTTGTTTATATTGATATAAATAATAGTATGAATTATATTTAGTGATAAAACAGTTTTTATTTTTATTTTTATATTTTTTTAATTAATGATATGTTAGTTTTTTTATTATTAATTTTAATTAAAATAAATTAAGAGGACGCATTGTCTTTTTTTTTAAACAAAGAGTAAATTATTAGCTTTTAAAGCATAAGGAGTAAGTAATTTTACCACAAATTAAAGGAGATAGATTGTATTTTACTCTTATTTACGCCCCTATTGGTCAGATTTAGTAACAGGATTACTAGCTTGAATATGAGACATAAACAGCCAAATTTTTTACAAAAAGGGTACTATAATCATATTAAAGGAGCTTACATCCATGATTGTAATTTTGGTAGTTGGATTGTCAGCATTTAAATTATTTTTTTGCTAAAACAAAACATGGGTCCTAGACTTCAAAATTCGGAGCGGGTTATAACCCGCTCCCAATTGGACCTGCCCACAAAAAACACTCTTAAGCTGCGCGAAATAGTTGAACATAAGAGAAGTCATCTTCCAGTTTTGAGAAAATGAAACAAGAGATTGAGATTTGAAAGCCAACCTTTGCCCACCATTGACACCAAAACTAGAACTCCGACCGAAGCAAGACACAATAGCAGCATGCCCACCTCCTTTTTAGGGGTGACTTTGAAGACTGGAATAATTTTTCATTCTACTTTGCTAGGAAAGATATTGTGAGTTAAGTAAAAGATAAGTATAAATTTTTTCCTTAATTAGAATCTCAAAATTATGGGAGTGACAGGTGTGTGTGAAGTTGTATATATACATGTGTTTATTGTGAATGAAAATATAAGAAAAATTTCTCCAAATTTATCTTCTTCATATGGTATCGGTACAGGAACAATCCTGGTTCTTCCTCTATCGTCAGAAATCTCTCCGGTAACACAATAGCCGTGAGTCATGAGTGGAAAGGCTGGTGATATCATAACCATGCTTCAATCGGAAATATAAAACCTATTATCTCAGAAATTTGCAGAATTTCTTGAGTATCAGAAAGATGCAGTCTTATCCAAACCAAAGGAAGAAGAAGATGCATCAGTCATCATCAACGAAAAATTGGATGGCAACAACTTATTATATGGGCCAGAATGATGAAGTTGGCAATTATCGGCAAGGGCGGCCTGGAATACATCACAGGCAACGCCAAGGAACCTGCCAGAGATGACCCTGAATATTTCAACTGGCGACAAAAAGATACTCAAGTTTTCCAATGGATCACAAAATCCATTGACAGAAAACTAGTCACCCAATTTATTTACTATCCCAATTCATTTGAATTGTGGAAGATTTTCGCTCGAACATTCAATCTCGGAGAGGACAGTATCCAAATCTTCAATCTGGTGACAAAAGCGGACAGGAAGGGTCGCTATAGATAGAGGATTATTACTCCCAGAACAACGCCTTATGGACAGAAATAGATAAAAGGCGCCCTAATCCTATGGAGTGTGTGAAGGACATTGAGAAGCACAACAACCTCCAGAACACGCACCGTTTATACAAATTTCTTGCAAGATTGAATCCATAGTTTGTGCTGTCCAAGAGATATTCTCAAGGAATTCCCATTGCCCTCAAATAATGTTGCATACACAACGATTCGGCGGGAGGAAACAAGAAGTTAGATTCTAAAATCATCATCCATTGCGGCCGTCGGTGGATCGAATCAGA
The DNA here is from genome assembly GCA_025802335.1 of Pinguicula primuliflora. NCBI lineage: Eukaryota > Viridiplantae > Streptophyta > Magnoliopsida > Lamiales > Lentibulariaceae > Pinguicula > Pinguicula primuliflora. The sequence goes on from JAOYMZ010062522.1 coordinate 7,789, forward strand.
CATCCTCAGGCGACATTGGATCAGGTCTAGCAATGTACGGGCCATAAAAACCCATACGATCAAATATAGTGGCGGAACCTCCAATGAGGGACGACCATGGGAACAACGGTCAGACAATGCCAGATTCAGCGACAGTTCATCATTCTGCTGTCCATATTGTGACCACTGTCAAATTCCAGGTCACCGGAAGGAAAAGCGTTATATATTGAACAATTACCCAGGGAACTGAGGCAGAAGGAGAGGTGGCTGAACAAGCTATGTCCAACGTGGCGGTCGCGTTGCCATCTCAGACGGCGGCGGCCATCTTGCGGAGGAGATATCGGCAGAAGAAATCGGCAAGGCACACTTTGGGCACCATGGGATCCATATTGACGAGATCGAGCCCCGTGATCATGACAATCCGGCCTCTTCGACCCGTGGACCAGGTACAAATAGAAGGGGGGTTTCCGGTGCGAGTTACTGAAATACTCTCCTCTCAGTTCTGCAAAATTTTTCCCAAAAGGTTGTTTTGGTAATTTTGATGATTTATATGCAACTGGGCCGGATCAGGAGATTGGTAAATTTGGGCCAGATAAATGTAGTTATTCGGGCCAGATTTACTCGATGGCGAAATTAAAGGAGATAGATGCAATTCTATTGGGCCTAATTTAATAAACATGCATGCTTATAATATTTCTGCCGCCCAAGTTGTGAAAAATCCAGTTTCAGGGAAGAAGGAGCAGATTTTTTTATTGTGGGGCTACCGATACAATTACTTATGATTTATCTGGCGTTGTTGAGGTGCAGAAAACTATAAAGAAAGTGGTTCAGACACCAAATTGAGTATTTGTGCCCGTAAAGAGTGCTGGAAAAATTGAGATCTCTGCGTCTATTAAATTATCCAAGTGTTTATATGTGTCATCTTTATCGTATAAATTGTTCTCAATTAGTCACCTCTTGAAGGAATTGAATTGTGTGGTCCTGATGTATCCTACTTTTTATATCTTACAGGATACCTATTCAAAAAAAATCATTGTGCGTGACACTGAATGAGATGACTTATACTATATCGATGAAGTCGCTTCAGAGGGACGGATACTTTTTACTCGTGAGTCACCCGATTCTCAAGGTTGGCAGTGGCATTGTCGTCTGGGTCATCCATCTCACTTATATCTCCGTCAATTATTTCCTCAGCTTTTTAGTATTCCGTTTAATTGTGAAACTTGTATTTTGGCCAAGAGTCATAGACAACCATTTTTATCCACAAATACTCGTGTTTCTCATATATTTCCCTTATTTCATTTTTATGTTTAGGGACCGGTTCCTATTCTTGGGGGACGAGAATTACGATATTTTGTGCTCTTTATTGATGATTGTTCACACATGACATAGGTTTATTTCTTGAAAAATAAATCCAGAGTTTTCGAAAAGTTTACTCAATTTTATAAAATAGTTTCCACCCGGTTTAAAACCAAAATTCAAATTCTTTGGTCTGACAATGAGAGTAAATAAGTCAACCACCAAATGCAAACTTTTTGTTCTGAAAATGATTTACTGCACCAAACTTTGTGCCCTTATTCTCCACAGCAAAATGGGATAGCAGAACGAAGAAATAAATTTCTTCTTGAAATAACCAGGGCCTTGATGATTGAGTCTCATGTTCCTTCTAATTTTTTGGTCTGAAGCTGTTGCTACATCTGCATATTTAGCAAACTGCTTACCTGCACAGGTTTTGAAATTTAGAACCCCAATTCAAACACTTTCGGACTTTTTCCAAGTTCCACATTCTATGTCTTTAACTCCTCGAGTATTTGGATGTTCTGTCTATATGCATATTCTAAAGATATATTGGTCCAGATTTGATGCTTGTGCAGAAAAATACGTGTTTGTAGGTTATGGGGGCTCCCAAAAAGGATATCGGTGTTATAACCCCAAACCTGTCAATTGATTACTACTATGGTTGCAACTTCGTGGAAATCAAGTATTACTATCTGTCCTCATCACCATCAAGGAGTCAGGGGGAGACATTGGAGTCCGACTCACTTGATTGGCTAGTTTCGTTATCCTCTACGCCACAGTCGACCCATGCACTTCACGCGCCGAGCCCAGATTTGACATCACATACTACTCCAATGCCTATGGTATCTCATGTGCCTCACGCACCTGCCACATCATCTCCTCTATCCATACCAGTTCATGCGCCTCACGCACGAGAGTCACCTCACGAGTCAGGATAGCCATCCATACTAGAGTGTGACATTGATAAGGTACAGCCAGCTCGGGAAGAACCATCTTAGTCGTTTTCTTTACTGGATGCCCAGGTAAGTACAGATCCTTCTGAGGCTCCTTCTATAGATTTTGTGACTCACCATGATGCAGGAGGCAGCCCTATGACCCCGAAGTATGTTCTTCCTCACCGAACTACTAGCGGTGTGAAATCAAAGAAGTGTCTCCCGATCATGATTCCAAATCTCAGAAGTATCTTGTGGCTGATATGGTCAGGGGGAGCCTGACTGAGTCTGCTCGAGCCTTTGCTGCTGCTATATATTCTGATGGCGTGCCTAGAAGTGAAGTTGAAGCTATGAATAACCTGAGTGGAAAAAAGTGATGCAAGAAGAAATAGAAGCTCTAGATAAGAGTGGTACCTGGGAGAGGTGTCAGTTGCCTTCTGGAAAGAGACCTGTGGGTTGCAAATGGGTATTTACAGTGAAGCAGAGAGCAGATAATTCCATTGAAAGATACAAGGCCCGTCTTGTAGCCAAAGGATATAAACAGACTTACGGGATTGACTACTCGAAAACTTTCTCACCGGTAGCAAAATTAGATACGATCAGAATCTTGTTCTCGATAACAACCAACATAGACTAGCACTTGCACCAGTTTGATGTGAAGAATGTATTTCTTCATGAAGACTTGATAGAAGAGGTATATATGGAGGGATCACCTAGATTCTCATGTGATTTTTGAGCAGGTGAAGTATGCAGACTGAGAAAAGTGTTGTATGGTTTGAAGCAATCTCCCAGAGCTTGGTTCGGGCGGTTTACAATGGCAATGAAGAAGTATGGATATGCTTAGAGTAATGTAGACCACACAAGAGTCGATACCAGCACTTGGTTGGTAAGCTGATCTATCTGGCACACACTCGCCCAGATATAGTATATCAGTTGGGGTTGTGAGCTAGTTCATGCACAATCCACAAAGAGATCATATGGAGGCTGCATTGAGAATATTGAGTTATCTGAAAGGTTCTCCTGACATAGGAATAATCTTTTAGAAACATGGACATCTAAGGATTGAAGCCTATATTGATGCTGATTGGTCTAGCAATTCAGTTGATCGATAGTCCACTTTTGGGTATTTCATTATTGTTGGTAGAAACCTTGTCACATGAACCAAACCAAACCAAACATACCCAGTAAATCCTGCCCTTAGGCAGAATTTGGGGAGGGTAAGATGTACGCAATCATACCCCCACCTCTCACAGTACGAGGAGATTATTTTCATGAAGACCCCCAGCTCGAAAAAAAGTAATAATAATAGAGTACAAATAAACAAACTCTGCCAACTCGTCCTATCAGATTAGAGGTCAAATAAACAAATATTACTCTATATAGTCTTAGGTATTTTTAACCGTACTATGACGTCTCCAACTCGTCCTATCAGAGGTCAGGTCTTCGGAGAGGTTTAATCCTACTAAATCTAACCAAATCTGCTCATCCCATGTCCTCTTAGGTCTCCCCCACCCTCATCGCCCTTCGACTTGTAATCCTTCGACTCTCCTGACTGGATCGTCCAAACTCCTTCGGTGTACATGTCCAAATCATCGCAATCTTTCCTCCCTCAGTTTGGCACTTATAGATGCGACACCTAGTGTATCTCTAAATACCCCATTTGAAATCTTGTCTAATCTCGTACGACCACACATCCACCTTAGCACCTGCATCTCCGTCACCTCAAATTTCCGCACATGTGAGACTCATAGCCCAATACTCTGATTCGTATAGTATCGTCGGTAGTATAATCATTCTATAAAATTTTTCCTTTAACTTGAGGGGGACTTTTTTATCGCATAACACTCCAGCAGCCGATTGCTATTTCATCCATCTAACCTTGAGGCGATGGATAACATCACCTTCCATACATTCATCTTTTTGTACGATGAATCCTAGATATTTGAAACTATCTTTCTGTTGGGGAGTCTAGTCCGCAATCATAACTTCCATTCTACTTTCCTCAATTTCATTGCCAAAATTACATGCCATATACTCCGTCTTGTAGATCATGAGAGAGTACATCCATAATTACTGAGAACAGAAACAGACTCAGGGCTGACCCTTGATGCAATCCTATATCCACTGAAAAATACTTTGTTTCTCCCACCAGGGTGCACACCAGTCTTCGCACCCTCATACAGATCTTGTATAGCCCTCACATACATCCATGGGACCTTCTTGGTCTTTAAATATTCCCAAATAACCTCTCGTGGTATAGTGTCATATACCTTCTCTAGGTCTATAAAGACCATATGGAGATTCCGTTTATGTGCCCGGTATTTCTTCATTAGCCGTATGAGGAGATGGATTGCTTCCATCGTCGACCTCCCTAATATGAAACTAAATTGGTTCTCCTTCACTACCACTTCACCCCGTAGTTTACGTTAAATAACTTTCTCCCATAATTTCATAGTGTGACTTAGAACTTTAATACCCCGATAATTGTTACATTGTTGCACATCACTTTTATTCTTATAGAGTGAAACTACTATGTTACTTCGCCACTCCTCTGGTATCTTCTATGTCGTCAGGATAATATTAAAAAGAGTCGTTAGCCATTTAACTCCTATGTCTCCTAAACACTTTCACACTTCAATCGGTATGTTGTCCATCCCTACTGCTTTCGCACCTCTCATCTTACTAAGGGTCGTTAGCCATTTAACTTTTGTGTTGGAATTTTTGTGTAATTAAAAATCTTAGTTTGACTTAAATTATTAGTCTGTGTAAGAATTCTAATTGCATTAGAATTTTTCTCTATAAATATTAAATCTCTTGACCATTAGGGTTGAGAAAAGAGGCAGAAAAGAAAGAGAGGCGGGGTTGAGAGA
>JAOYMZ010062533.1:0-12866 GCA_025802335.1 Pinguicula primuliflora
AAATTGAAGAATGATGCCCATATTGGTGCTGTAATTCTTCAAATATAGGAATGGAGTAGAAAATCCACTTGGTGCATGTGGAATGAGCAAGAAAAACTTTAGCCAGCAAATCAGCTAGCGTGTCGTCCTCCCGATTAACATGGGAGAAATGGATTTTGATTCTACCTTCCCATTAAATAGAGTAAACTCAATTTATCCATGTGGTGTCCCCTATGATTTCAAAATTGCAATTTAGCGGGTGGGAATACATTAAATCATTATGAATAATTTGGATTCATATGTAATATATTTTTTTAGATACACTGAATAATTTTTTGCGCAATGATTTATTTATGGTTATTATTCATTATAATTTTGATATATGTTCAAAGCAATTTATAGATGAAGCCATTTGTACAATTCACAAAATCTGTTCAAAGCCATTTATATGGGATTTTATAGACGAACCGATAGTCATTTGTAAACTCACAATGGCCCTAAAGTTATGAATTATTATAATTTTAAAAATGTGAATTTTTTTTAAATATTAATAGATTATATTGGGTAAAATAATTCTCTCTGCTTAAATTTTCGTTGTTCATACTCACCTCCCGCAGTCATTCCACGCGAGGGTAAATTTACAAGTGATAAATTGCAATTTTGAAAACTCGGGATAAATTAAATTTACTCAAATCACGTGAAAAAAATTGAAATTTATTCTAAATGACACAACACAAGTTTTTTTTGCTCCTTTTTACCACAAGAAACCACAGACCACAAAGAGTAGGGGTGTCGACGGTTCGGTTACCGATTTTCGAACTCAGTTACCGTATCGAACTTCTTCGGTCAGGTGAAACCGGTACGGAACCACAGTTAGAGCCATGGTATCGACCTCAATGTCCATTGCAATTCAAGAGACTGATCTCGGTCCCCCTATTCATATGAACATAAAAATGCAACTTCTTTGAACAACAAAGTCATTTGAAGTTTGCACGGCATAAATGGACCTCTCAAGTTTCAATGGATTTTGAAAGAGAAAGGAAATCCAACTGGTTTCACAAACCATCTGGAGCATTACAACAAACCCCTACACGAAAACCAAATTGGGAGAAACCAAGAACCAGATCCTACTACCTCTTCATCTAACTGATCTGAGAAAAAAATGGGAAAATGAAAGAAAATGCTGAAACCTGTAGAAAGAACTTACTCACTTAACTAATTCTCTATCCTACCACTATATCCACAGCCTTCAATAACAACCATGACACCTCCTCCATCCCCTACCTGCTTGTGCTTTCTCATCTCAACGACCTTCCGATGGGAATTGGAGTGCAAGGCAGTGGAAAATGTTGGGCTATTTGCAGGCCGATATTCAGGCAGAAGCCGGCCTGACTTGTACCGGACGCCACAAGCGTTACAGAGCGTTTTGGGTCCCATTGGCCCAGCACGCCATTGTGGGGTCTTATCAACTTGGCAATGCAAGCACCTCCTCCCGCCGGTGGTGGCGGTGATACCTGAGAATGTCGGCATCAGGAACGACGATTCCTTTTCTCTCTTGTTATTGTCAATTCGGCTCAGCCACAGGCATTGCTGTCTCGCCCATTCGGAGAATCCGATGGTTCTCCTCTTCCGCGTGCTGCTGCTACGGGGTCGAGAAGGGACTTTGAGACCACGACAGCAATTAGTAACGTTGGTGTCGCAATTACCGTTTCCAATTGAACTGCCGCTGCTGCTCTCAAGCACGGAAACAGGGCTGTGGTGGTTCACCATGAGCTCCGGATTGTCGGATAAAATGCCGAAGCATGTCTCCAACGTCGGGAATGCATCCTTGTTCGACAGCCATTCGAGTTCTTCTTCTACAAACTCCTGAAAAACAAACAAACAGCAACATTGAAATAAGAAATCGAACACGAGTTTCGTAATCATTCAACATGTCAAGAAAGATGACAACTTTACAACACCCCAACAATCCAAAAGAGTGTCTGGATCGTGACACGGCCAAACATGACCCACGCTCAAGATTTTCCACTCCATACAAGAATATATTATTGTCGTTCTTTAGGCAAATTTGTGGGGGCGGGAATTGACTAGGAACAATAATGATTCAAGTGGACAAATTGAGGGGGTGTTTTTGAAGGGTAATCTTGTCTATTGACTACCAGATTATTCAATTTTGGGTGGGAGAATATATATGTGTGGGAAAAAAATGAGTCGACGAATTTCTCCAGCTCACTCACGATGGGGGTGACCAATCAGTACACAAGCGTACAATTCAATTACTCTAATGTATTCCCAAAAATAACCCACGCTGTCAAGCAGCCAAGCCCAGTTCCATCAGGGGCAAATCCGTCCAGACAGCGACCGGGATCAGGCGAACAAGAAACGACAAGCCGTCAACTGTGGCTCGAGACCTAATTCACCGAGTCAACTCGGAAAACGGCGCCGGAATCGTCGAGTCACGGAAAGCAGGCCGTCCGGTCGGTCGTTACGGAACTATACTATCTAGAGAGAGAGGGAGAAAGAGAAGACGGATGAATACTTACAGTCAACGAACCGGTCCTTCCATCGCGTCGTAACGTCGTCGTCGTCGTCGTCCCGTCCGGCGAATATGACGTGGAATCGTCGGCGTTTCCGCCTTTGAGAATTGTTTCTATGTCTTCCGGTTGTTCGTCGGCGTCGAGCGAGAAGTTTAGAATCTCGTCCTCCTCCGCCGTACTCAGAATCTCCATTCGTAAATGAGGGATTTTTGTTTCCTGTGATGAAAGAGAAAAGTGTTGGTGGTTCGAGAGAGAGAGAGGGGTGAGAGTTTTGAGCAACCGATCCTCTTCTTTTTTCTCAATAGGAAATTGAAATTATTGATAACGGGGATGGAACGGAACAGAGGTTGCAACATTTCAAATTTGGGCAATTTTCATTGATTTGCTTCCAGGATTTATTTGCATTTGATTGGTGAAGTCAAATCTCTCATAACTCTCAAATAAATATTCAAAATTAATATAGTCTAGAATTTCCATAATCAAATAATTTTTTTAAAAAATTTTGTGACTTGGATCTCTTGTAAAGAATATATTTTCGTCATCTTTTTTGGGGGGTAGGGATTATATATTCTTTATCTAATCGGAAGGTTCGAGACGTTTGAATAAATTTTGGATGAATGTCATAGAGGTTTTGATTATTATTTGAATTGAATTGGACATAGAAGTGCGTGAATCAATTTATGAACTAGGGTAGGGAGGAGCGTACCCGATACCCCTGCAATTGCACTATATATATACATTTTATTATTTGTTTTGGTAATCATGATGTTTTTTTTATCGCACTAATATAAGAGATGGGTAGAAAGTTACCTTAATATTGGTGTGTCTACAGTCGGTGTGGTACATCGCTTCTATTTGGGTGTCTGTAATTTGTTGTCTGTAATTTGTTGTCTGTAATTTGTTGTCTGTAATTTTAAAGAATTGTTCGCAACTAACAAAACTTTTACTAATTACATTCAATGGATTTAATAAATGGAATTGATCTACGAGGAAAGTAAAAATTGTTGAAGATAGAGAATGGCGTTTGATGTTTTATTTAAGTCGAATTTATCACCAAGTTCGACTTAGGAGAGGCTGTTGGGAATAAACTGCCTAAGAAAAAGTGAGAGACATTATCTCTATCTATTTGCTACTTGACCGAGTCTTAAGCATAGTTGGTTAGTTTGATTAGTTGGTTAGAAGTGGTTTACTCCCCCTAATCGTGTGTTAATGTGTTGATTGAGTCCTTCTTCATTCAGCTATATAAAGATGGTCATGTACATATTTCAATTTAAGGAAATTTTTTCCTTCACCTGTCTTCATTGTTTACAGCACAATAAGATAAGTTCATACACAAATCATCTCAAGATCCTAACAGTCTTTACTATGTAAGGATTGAGTCTTTACTGATGTATGATAATGAAAAGAAGAAAATGGGCCGCTCGTGAGTTTGGAAAATGTTTTCCAAACTGTATTAAGTTTACCACACCCTCTTGCTTATATACATGTTTGTTGGACCATATTATCATCGGCCCATTTATATTGGGTATTTTACCCGCACTGTACAGTCCGTGTAGCTAATTGTAACTAAAGTTATAGACATGCGACTCTTATCTCCAGTGTATCTGTATTTCTTCCTTCATTCCATTTCATCGTCTTCTTCATTTTTCTTGGAGTTGCAGGCAGTAAGCTCATTTTCTACACTCCCCCCACAAGATGGAGCAAGGGGCGCAAGTCCCAGACCCATCTTGGACAATAAAGCCTGGAACAATCCTTGAGGAAGCGATTTGGTGAACAAATTGGCCAATTGATGGGCAGAGGGCAGGTAATAGGGTTGAGTGAAGACATCCTTGTAGTGATCGCAGATCAGGTGGCGGTCCATCTCTATGTGTTTGGTGCACTCGTGGAACACCGGATTCGCGATGAGATGCATCGCGGCTTGATTATCGAGTGAATCAGAACAGCCTGGGTGAGATGAATCCCGAAATCACCAAGAATGTAAGATATCCATTTAAGCTCGCATACTGTTGTTGCTAAGCTTCTGTACTCGGCCTCCGCAGATAAACGGGACACAACGGTCTGTTTTTTTGTTTTCCAGGAAAAGGTAGCAGCCCCCAGTTTGATGAGAAATCCGGTGAGAGATCGACGGGTGTCCGGACAGGAGCCCCAATTGGCATCGGAGAAGACCCCAAGTTCTAAATTGTTGGTGGTGGGAAAAAGAAGTCCCAACGAAGAAACAATGTCGTTTGATCGGAAACGGCGTCGTTTGATCGGAAACGGCGTCGTTTGATATGAAACGACATCATTTGTTCGGAAACGGCAACGTTTGATCGGAAACGGCATCGTTTGATTTGAAACGACATCGTTTGATTTAAAATATATAAATTACAATTTTTATAGGGTTTATTGCATTTAATTATTAGAGTTTATACGATATGGTTTTATTTTTTGCTGCCGTAATATTAATTTTAAAAAATAATCGTTGTAAGATATACAAGTTGTATGTTTTGTAGGATTTATAGAACCTGTGCTCTAATTTTTTTTAATCGTTATAACTTCTGTGGAGGTATTTTCACGTTAATGGAGTGCGATGACCGGTAGCTTTTAAAGCTTTTATAAAGAACCATTCTTGCTTCAGCCTGGGCCAATATCCTAGTACATATATATGACGTAGTGTAATGTGAAGATTCTATCTTATTGATGCAGGATGAGGGATTGAATCCTTTCACCTGTACGGCCATCATAAACTCTTTCTTTCCGGAAACTCGTAATTATTTTCGGAAAATCCCGATTATTGAATTAATCCAATTGGACATTATTAATATCGTTTTTCAACAATGAAAAAAGATTATGTACAAGTGTGGCCCAAAAAGAGTATACACGTCCAAGTTTGATTTGAAACGGCGTTGTTTGATTGGATATGGCGTCGTTTGATTTGAAACGGCGTCGTTAGATAGGAAACGGCGTCGTTAGATAGGAAACGACGTCGTTTGATTGGAAACGGCATCGTTTGATAGGAAACGGCATCGTTTGATAGGAAACGACATCGTTTGATTTGAAACAGCTTCGTTAGATAGGAAACGACGTCGTTTGATTGGAAACGGTGTCGTTTGATAACTCGGATGCAGCGCGTGGTAGCGGGAGCCCGACGCTTGGTTGGTGGCCGACTTCCTTGCTGGTGGCCTAACTTGAAAGGTTGCTCTGCCCCTCACTGAAAACTGATTGGGACGCTTCCTAAATTTATCTACTACCAACCAATCCCCTGGTTGTGTTAGAGCTGCCTGCAATTTAGGTTTTGGTGGGGTAATATCTGGCAAGGTTGCTCCCTTTATCTTATCATCCAGTGAATCGGGTGGGACAGAGCCAGGGGCAAGTTTTGTGGGTCCTTGTGCGTGACCGAGACCCGAATCCGGGATGGCATCTCCCGCAGGTTTTTGTGGAACAGAGCACTGTGCCAAAGTGTGACCGTAGCAGACACACGAAAAGCATACATTATGTAAATCCTCGTATTGAACCTTACACGACATCCCGTCAACTAGAATAGCAGGAATCATAGGTCTGTTGAGATCAATTCGTATGGCGATTCGCGCGAACTGACCCCTCTCTACGGCCATAGTATGTTCGTCAACCGTTAGAAAGGAACCCAGGGGCTTGACGATCGCCTTGAGGAGGTCCGACTGAAAAAAAAATCCGATGGTAGCCCCGCCAACCGAATCCAAACAAGAACGGATGAGAGGTGGTTGGATTTTGGGTCAAAGTTGCGTACCCACTGCAAGATTGTCATAACGTGACCCATGAGAGAGTAAGGGCTGCCTGTAATGATTTTGGTATAATCTTCCTCACCATCGAGTTTCAGGAGCGTAAATCCGTCAGCTAAATCCATGATGTGGATGTTCCCCTTCGGTTTCCACGATCTAGGGGCTTGAGCACCAGGCTAAAGCAGAGGTTGTCGGTGACCTTCTAGTAAACTTTTTCCGAGAACGTGATCGTCGGAACACCGTCCAGAGAAGTGTGGGTTACGTCGTCGTCCCCCAGGATGATGGATTTGGCATGAAGGCCTTGAAAGAGAGCTTGAGGATGAGCTTCCTCAAGCCTGTGGAGAAATTTCTCCTTGAAAGACATCGGTTTGGCGACATTCTATGAAGAGTTTGTCTTCGACTGCTCTGGAGCGGTGCCTGCCGGTTGAGTGTTTTCTTGGTTGGCCTTAATAATCGGTGTTGTCCCCCCACCTGGATCCACCTCCATCATGCTAGAGACACGTCTAGTGGTGGAGCCGCCGGGGAAAATAGAAGGGTGTGGAAATAGAGCCGTTTGAGAGGGGTAGATAGCCGTTATCAGTCAAGGTGTACGGAGAGAGTTTTTTTTAGTTGATAGGAAGGCATTCGTCTTGACGTTGAACAAGAAAAGACCGGAATGAACACTAACGGAAGAAGGAAAATGAATGTTATTTTAAAATTTAATCACATCCACCGCAGATCTAATGCTTAATAAAAGTTGGCTGAATTTTTGTATTTGAAATAGGCCAAATAACCTTCCCCAATTTTAATTATTTAATATTAATTAGTAATTATTTTATATTTATTTTTAATTATTAAAAATAAATTAAAATTGCAAAATTGCCATTGTACAAGACCAATACAAACTAACCCCGAAGCATGTAAACTTATTGATGTAGCACCATGGGGAAGGGCAAGTTAGAGAGGCACTAGTTTGGGAGCTACTATGGTGATGTTTCCTTTTCCTTGCTTACTTTATTCAAGGCTCTGATTCTGTTCTTTTGCAGGAAGCAGGAGTCAAGCAATATGCATTGTGGATGGAGATGCTTGGCTTACCACGAAGGAATTTGATAGGGAAGACCCGTTAGATAGTGGGGTTTGACAACCCCATCCGAATCTTCCTCAATTCCTTTCGTGTGATATAAGTGAGTTGAGATAAACAAGATTGGTTAGCTCTAGCCGACTAGATAGACTAATAAAATTTAAACGAATGGTTACATTTTATTAGATAGACTAATAAAATTAACTAAGTCAGTTTGGTCTGATGGTAATTAGGTGAACTCTTAACTAAGAGGTCTCAAGTTCAAGCCCCGCCAAAAGCGTTTGGCTAGGCCTAATCAATAGGAGTCTTTGGGCTGAGTGCAGACCCACTAGATTAGTCAGGAGTTTAAAAAAGCTCGCGGATACTAAAGAGGAGCGAGAGTATTTCTCCTAACTTACTTACCTAAAAAATAGACTAATGAAATTTAAACGAATGAGTAACTTTTATTAGATAGACTAATGAAATTTAATGTTTTGTTTGGACTAGTAAAATTTAAACAAAACGTTTGGACTGGAGCTATTTGACGAGGAAACTCAGATATATTAGCTGATCTTAAGACACTGATGCAGCTAAAACGGTACAAGCAAGCCCGAGCAGATTTGTTAAAATCAAATCTGCCTTATTTCGAAGAATTAAAACCGAACGTAACTTAAACGAATTGGAGGAGTGAAGTCCATATTCATGGAGATGCGGGGCACGGCCCACGAAACAATCTGTAAAATGTAATCTTTTTTAAAAATACAAAAAAAACTTACTTACAAAAAAAAACGTTTGGACTAATAGGTATGTATTAATTATTATTTGTATACTAATCATTTTGAAAAAAAAAATATTTTACTTAGTCAATAAATATTTTATATGGTTAACTTTATGTGGAATAATTTTTAGATATATGTGATAATTTAGAACAAAATTTTAAATAAAACATGATCAAATCAATTTATTATTATGAATATTTTTTAGCAATAAAATTATAAACAAATATTTTTTAAAAATTTTAAAAAAATTCAGGCGTCTAGGCGCCCTGAGGATTCAGCGGTTGGGTGGCTTCCCAGCCGCTGAGACCGCCCAGGCCCAATTCGGGCGACCAGGCCAAATTTTCTGCTTAGGCGACCGCTCTGGCAGCTTAGGCGGCGAATTCTCGAATAGGGATCAGGGCAAGGGTGGACTTAAGACCAAATTTCACCACGATGGACCTAATTTCACCCCGGGCTTGCCTTGAACAATCATAGGGCTGGCCAAACCGATATGTAGTTCCGTCATTGCATTAGGTGAGATCATGAGAGAGAACCTGGGGATGAGAGTTCTTGTGGGTGCGTCATGTCGTCTAGGATGTGACCTGAAATAACTGCTTTGTTTAGGGCGCAACTTGAAATGACGGGTACCATGTTGGCGGACGAGAAGGAGGCGACCAGACAATAGAGTAGACGGTCAGGAGAACAATGGAACAGACGGATTCATCAAAAGAATTATAGAAAGATGTTTAGACCTGGCTAGAATGACCACAATTGGAAGCAACTGAGGTCCCAACGGAAGATGAATTCAAGAACCTGAGCCCAGCAAACATCAAATCAACCATGAGGAAAATCGTATGGTTAGGCAACATGTGGAAAATCTGGAATGCTTGGAAAAACTCCCAATTCTGAGAAGAAATATGGAATAGAGAAGTCTTTACAAGATCTCTATAGATAGCGATCGATTACATCTGAACAAAGAAATCACACTTTTGACTTGGATGTTCCGGCCCAGTCCCATAATGGTCCATTGTAATTTGTTTTGGCTGGGCAAGTGGCGGTTGGCCCAAGAAAAACTATTGTAATTATTCATTATGTATATACAAATTTCCTTAACAAAACAAAGAATGAAAGTTACTTACCTTGAGATAAGGGATAACAATTTTGGGTCAACCCACACCCACCCTAGCTATCATCGGGGCCTGGTCGGGTCGACTCGTGCCCACTTCGCTCCGCAATTGGAGCGGATCTGGGTCCTACAGCGGACTCGTCCCACCCCATACTTTTAATGTTCTTTTAATATTAATTAAATATTAGATTAGTTTAGTCAAAGAGTGGTTAATCTCGTGATTCTGAGAGTGACCATTACACTCAAAGATAATGAGTTCAAATTCTCTCAGCGATATGAGTTTGGCACATATGGCTTGCCAAAGTGTGATGTACCTCCCTATCATACGTTGCGGATTATTGTGGTAGAACGTTGCGCTTACCTGTCTCGTAGGATTCCCTACGTTATTAAAAAAATATTAGATTAGTTTATCTTAAACATTTAATGTTCTTTTTATATTTTTAATCTTATCGTATGAAATTAATTTACATGATATAATTTATATTTAATATTATCGACCTTTAATTAATGAAATAATCTATATATTAAAAGAGGATGGGAAAATATATCAACCATAGCCGGTATTCCTCCAGAGAGCGAAGACAAGTCATCTATGGAGAATCATTATTATTCTGGAACTCGTCATGGACTGAAGAAGGGTCACTTTCACTTAGATATCCTGATCTATACAAACTCTCCACATCAAAGGAAGCTCTGGTTGCTGAAATCTACTCAGAAGTAGCGGATGGCACACAATGGAACCTACACTTGAGACGTGAACTCAGACAATGGGAAGAACTTAGGTTAACCGAGCTGAAAGTACATCTAGAAGACTACAGACTCGAGCAGGGACTGCGAGATAAGGTGATCTGGACCAATTCTGAAACAAGTGAGTTTTCAACCTCTTCAGCTTATAGAGCCTACCGAGCTACACATGTGACAGAAGATCAGCTAGCACTAGAAATTGCCACAATCTGGGGTTAACTGGCGCCTAGAAGGATACATGTATTTGCGTGGAGACTTCTACAAGCGCGTGTGCAGACCATAGACAATCTAGTAAAAAGAGGAGTTCAGTTATCAGAGCTGCAGAAACGTTGAGTCTGGTGTGTTCTGCAAGAAGAATCAATCCCACACCACTTCTTCGAATGTGATCACTCCAAACAAATCTGGTCGAATATTATTTCCTGGTTTGGTCTTGCAATGCCAGCAGCTATGAACCCGACTGATCATTTCAATGCACATATGGGTATGTTGAAAGGAAATACATGGAAAGAAATTTGGAAGGCTATATGGCAAGCCACACTCTAGTACATGTGGAAAGAACGCAATACAGTCAGGTTTGATAATGAAGGTATGGCAGATGTAGAAGAAACGATAAAACTATCAACATGGTCCTGGGTTGAAGCCCACAGTCTAAAATCACCTGCCTCATCTTCCATCATCTTTCAGGACTGGATACTTGAGCCACTATTAACAGTTAATCTTGGCTATGCATTTAAACCATCTTGAACGTTTTATTTGGGAGTTTAATGATAGGAAATCTGTGTAACATGATGCAAATCCGATTTGTTGCTTTGCGTTGTAGCCTTTTGAATTTATAATGAAATCATTTTTGGTACAAAAAAACATTTTAGCAAAAAACATGCTTGTTGACTTAACATGTCATTTCCCGTCCCACATGTGACATGAGGCCACATCTCATTTATGTTTTTTTTCCTTTTTCCCATTTTTTTTACATTATTTTATTTTATTGTATATTATATACATTTTTTTTTCTCTTTTTTACTTATTTCTGAATTCTAATTTATTCGGCAAATCGTTTATATACATTTTTTTTCTCTTTCTTACTTATTATCAGCGCGTCGTGCGCTTCCGTATGACTTGCGACTTCATATAATTTTGACGAATTTATAATTCAATTATTTTTTAATGGGGCAGGTTCTATGGACATATAAATTTACATCTAAATTTACACTCATTTTTAGTTTCGGCCACTAAGATCGCCTGTAGACGTAATTGGGCACATCGTTAGAAAGCTTATACATAGGAGATCATATGTACAAGTTTTGGTCCGGTTCCGGTAACTTCGTCGCCGTAATTTTCTAAAACCCTATTTAGGACTACTTAACCTAAAGGGATTTATAACCCTCCGTTAAACGGTGATAACGTTGTCGGAACCGGACCAAAACTTGAACATATAATCTCTTATGTATAAGCTTTCTAACGATGTGCCCAATTCCGTCAACAGGCAACGAAATCATATAGATGTAAATTTATAGGTAAGTTAAACCTGTCCCTTTTTTAATAATTCGGGCTAGTATAAGATATTTTAAGAACATTTTATAAGATTTTAATAATGAAGATTAGAATTATTTAGTAGATGTATATAAAATTTAGAGTTAAGATTTATTTATATTATAATATCTAAATTTATTATATTGATTATGCTTAATTAGTTGGACTTACCAATATTATTTATATTATAGTTTGATAACAAATACTTACCCAAAAAAATAGTTTGATAACAAATATTTTTTTTTACATACGTAGGAAAGCAACAATCATGAAAAACCCGAAACCAAAAATATTCCTAAGCTATGATCACGGTGAATCAAAAAGGTAAATCGTTGTAGATCCAGGATTCGGATGTGCATCCTCCAACAAGTGTCGTTCGCTGCCTCGCTGATGAGTCTCAGAAGAAGAAGCTGTGGAGGCAGTGCGAGTACGTGTTGGGATTTTTTATGTAATTAAAAATTCTAGTTTAACTTGAATTATTAGTCCCTATAAGAATTCTAATTGCATTAGAATTACTCTCTATAAATATTCGATCTCTTGGCCATTAGGGTTGAGAAAAGAGGTAAAAAAGAAAGAGAGGCGGGGTTGAGAGAAAAGGAGAGATGTGAGACTTAGGTTGTGTCTCTCCTGTCTAGGCGACTTGAGAGGTTTTCCTTGTGTGTCTCTTGGGTTGTGGCTCTCTAGTTTGAGAGGTTTTCCCTATGTACCTTCTAGATTTTCTTTGTCTCCTTTGTATCACTGTGCTTATAGTGGATTGATTCTCCTCTTCTCCCATGGACGTAGGCTTTTGCCGAACCGCGTTAAATCTTGTGTTGTTACCTTGTTCGTTTATTTTTCTGCTTTTACGTTAATCTCTGAATTTCCCAACAAGTGGTATCGGAGCCTAGATTGTGAGATCTATGGTTATTGTTAAAGATTTATCGAAAATTTGATGATCTTTATGTTCTGGGACGTGAGATTGTGATGTTTGGTCGCAAGATTTGTTGAAAGAAAAAAAAAAGGGACAATTTTTTGATAAATCTCCTGCGTTGACCAATGTCACCGAAATTTTGATCGCAAATTGCCAAAGATTGAGGACTCCGATCGGGATGATCTTGGTATCGTTTGAAAGCTCATTAAAAGAGGAACAAAAGCCTATGATTTTGTGGTCAATTGTTTTCGTGAATGTTCTCGATTTTGTCAAAATCGATCGAAATTGTTGCTGTTCGCGAAGGAATGTGCAGTGAACTTTGACCGCTGTTTTTTGGAGATCTACCGGTCCGATTGCCACGATTTTGGTGTCGTTGGAAAGATATTGGAACGAAGAACCGGATCCCTAAGGTGGTGAAGTCGATCGTTCAGTGTATGAGGCTGATTGAGCACGAAATTGGTGAGCAAGTTTTGGGTTTTGTTGGACTGTTCAATTGGGTGATTTTT
>JAOYMZ010062544.1:0-12866 GCA_025802335.1 Pinguicula primuliflora
ATGACTTCCAATTTCTTCAGAATCAACATGTTAGGAAGCAAAGTCATAAATTGATAAATTGGGACTATTGATAGAAAATGCCAGGTCAAAGTTAATCTGCACCCATTGACAAATACCTCATACTCTAGTTTTCAACTCTTCTTTGCACTTTTAGTATCACTGATGTGAAAAGGCTGGACAATTTCCTTCCTGATACAAGGGTGGGGAAGGCTATTATGTTGCAATCCTGTCCAAGCTAAAATTTTAGCAACCTGTTCAGCTGGAGTTCTCTTAGAAACAAAGAAGGTACTCTTGTGAAGATTAATCTTCAGTCCAGAGGCGCTTTCATACTCCTTAAGTAGCTCAAAAACTTCTTGGATAGATGACTGGGTTCCTTTAATGAAACCATCAGATCATCTGTGAACGCAAGATGCAAAGTAGTGGAGCACCCCCGACGCAGTTTGTAAGAGCATTTCAGCTGCCTCTGAATTAAATCATTAAGACCTCTTCTAAGAGCTTCCGAAACCAGGATGAAGACCGGATGAAGAGCGCTAGAGACAACGAATCTCCTTGCCGGACTCCTCTCATAGCTAGAAAAATCCATCATAAGTGTTTCCATTGTACAAAATGGAGAACCCGTTATTGGATAGAGTCCTCTACACCATGTCAATGAACATCTCTGCAAAGCCGAAGGATCTGAGTCGAAGGCTTTCTCCATATCAAACTTAAGCACTACATTCGGACCAGACTGTCTCTGATCAAGCGACTGAAACAAATCTTGAGACAACAAGGTATTGTCTGTGATAATCTGTCCCTTCACCAAGCCGCTCTGCCGGGGGGAAATTAGAATTGGAAGTATGCTGCAAGTCGGCTCCTAAGAATCTTGGTGAACACTTTCCCAAAAAAAAGTTACACAAGCTGATAGGACAGCTTTGATATACTGCTAGGGTGTGAAACTTTAGGGACCAAACATAGCAAGGTAGTTGCCACAATTCTCGGAAGAACTTTCCCAACAAAGAAACTCCTGAATGCCTTCGCTAAATCTGATGTTATAATGTCCCAACAATGCTCGAAGAAAACTCCCGAGAAGCCATCAGGTTCAGGAGAACTGTGTGATTCATTAGAATATATATAGGCACATAGGGTAAAAATAATGTAAATAATAATTTTGATTAGACTATATATAGGAAGTATTATTTATATATAATTAGAAAATTATATTAAAAATTAATTAAAAATTTTAGATTCCATCCGCTAGAGTCCGCCATGGTGGATTAATTCCATCCGCATATGTTGGTTGGACATCGTGGAGGGTTTGTGTCCGCATCCATCACTTTATCAGACAATAAAAGTCGGATAGTATCCGGCGAACGGACTGTGCGGATGGCAATGTCCGACATTTGAGCCTTACCTATCCTACCCGCCCAGCTTCTTTTCTCCTAGAAATCGAAATTGAATTTTGATGGTATATATAATAAAAAAAATCGTAAACGATGCCGTTTTCACACCTTATGGACATATAGTATTACTACTCCCCAAAAAATAGTTTTTAACACAAAATTCTCCGACAATTTTTTTATGTGCTACAAAGTCAGCTTAATTTTTTTAAATTACCACTGCCAGACCTTCCAAAAGGCAGGAGCTAGTCCCGACCTTTCGAAAGTCGTGAATTATAAATCTCGCTCTTCCATAGGGTGGGCATGATCAATAGCCTTAATTACAGTAGTAAGATAAGCTCGGCTTTCCTAAGAGCAGGATATAGTCCCAGCTTTCCTAAGGTTGGGATATAGTCCCAGCTTTCCCTAGAGCGGGAGCACCAAAGAATTAGTTTTTGGTAAAGCAAGGCTTTTACTATATACACCCCACTCATTACCATCTCAACACACACAGAGCAAATTTGAATGTAGCTTGGTGTACGTTTATGGATCCAAAATGTCCTGCGAGCCCTCAACTGATCCCAAAGTTGACTGAAAGTGAGATAAGCAGAGTTCTATGGCTCAAACAGTTATCCTATTGATAATTTAAACTCCATAAGCGATTGGACCAGACTCTATGTGTGGCTTAATGACCCTGCTCACACGTACGTTGAGGATGAATATGAGGTGACACAAGTCATAAATTTGAAAGATGAAAAGAATGAGGACGTTGGGAAGATTGTTCATGAAACTGAAGATGGAGAAAATGAGGACTTTAGGGAGATTGTTCCTGATTTCGAAGATGAAGAAAAACAGACGAGGAAGAAGAACAAATGATTGGTGTGAAATAGATTAATAATTTAGGAAATATGTTAATAACTCTAATCATAATTTGGAAAAATATATTAATATTAAATGCAAAACAAAATAAATATCACGAACTATTATTTTAGTGCAACATTTCTTCTAGCATATGACTAAATGAGTCCAGACTACGATTTGTGGGAATGTGAGCATGGTGGGATCATAAGTAGCATATGATGTGCATGCATGACCTTGCGTCATTCCAACGCCTAGCTGCAAGCTTAGACTACGTATAACAGGTGTCAGAGTACTCAATGGGATCCACTCGTACTCTGGTTGAGAAGCAAGAACTACTGGATCTTCAATTCGTCGCTTTATAATAGCTAGGTACTGGTCCATAGCCTCTCAATACTGATATACGGTCTCACAATTCGCTCTGATCTCCTGTCCCCGGTGAAACTATAATATAAATGTATAAATATATGTTAATAAACCGAATAAATAATTTTATATGAATAAAAATAAGTATACTTATTTTACCATCATAGCGATGAATGAATGTCGGTCATATGGTACTCCGCTCTCCGGAGCTGGCAATAAGGGACTGTGTATGGTTAGTAATGCCGTAAAAATATCCTGTATATACAGGCTCCCATCTGCCCAGCACATCTGCTAGAGGTGAATTCTCAATAACAGGCACAACCGATCGGTCCACATCTGGATGTATAGTCGCACGAGGTCACATCGACCACCGGCGCTACCCATCTCATGCCCCAGCATCTCTCTGACCCTGTCAACATGCTCAGTAATTGCCTGGACATATCGAAATTGATGTCGTACACGATAGATTTGCACGAACCCGACGATCCTCAACAAAATATAGAACCATCGTAGTATCACAATAATTGATCGATAGTGCTAACTTGAGACATCTCCAACGCACTGTACGGAGTAGACACATACTACACGTAAAATATGAACTATTAGAAATATTATATGAAGTATTAGCAACATAATTTTAATTAAATATGAAAATATAAAAATACTAACCTGATCGACATGAACACCATCTAATTGCATCCAAATCATTCTAATTATATGGGCCACCATGTTAATGTTCAACCGTCTTTTGACCCATTTATTCCCGTAGCGGCTTTCTAGCGGTGATGGTTGTGAGTGTGGGGCGATAAAAAGGCTGTTTCAAATAACCTTATATCTGAATCAGACATGACGCCCCACCTATCTTACGTGCATCATGCGTATGCACCCACCCTACACATGTAATGATGGAGGTTACACAATATGCTGGTCCCCCAGCTATACCCTATGATACGCTCTAAATTCTCAATGAAGCGTAAGTACCTCATATGAAATCTATTACTGGATTTATTCGGTAATAAAACACCAGCCACTATAAGTGCCAGCATACCACAGGCATAGAAACGCACATCCTCATCGTTGGTCATATCATCAAACAACCATCCCTCAAGGTACCCTCCAAGAAAGGATACTCTCAATCCGGACTGTCGGAAGGCCTCACCAATAAGGTTCATGTTTAGGAACTCTCCACCAAAATCAATGCACTCGGCCTTTTTCCAGTACGTATATCCCGCGTAATCAGAAGTTAGAGGAGTACCATCAATAGAAAGCCCTTAAATTATCGAAATATCCTGGAGAGTGGTCGAACACTCTCCAAACGGTAATCAGAATGTGTGGGTGGCCGGATGCCACCTCTCAACCAGTGTAGTGATAAATTGGTGATCCTCCTTCACATCTACGCGAGATAAGCTCCCCACATCTCAGGTTTTTTCGGTCAGTAGCTTTCGAGAAAATGCAAAGAAGAAAAAAGGTGGACCATTGTGATAATAACACTGCAGCCTTTGGAAGCCGGAATTTAATCGCACTCTTGGGAATCGGGATTCGCTAACAACCATAATTAATGCAATTAATGACGTCCTCCAAACGGAAGAGCATTATCCTGATTGGAAGGTCGGAGAGTGACAATTTAAAAAATCGAGCTGACTTTGTGTCACAAATTTTTTTTGGCCAAAATTTTCCAAAAAATGATATAAGGCACGACAATGCCGAACTTACAGTGCCGAAAAATTGGTACGGTGCCGAAATCTAATCTCGATCGTAGGATTTGTGTCTGAACAGCCAAGTGAAATGATCTTGACCGTTCAGATACAGATCCGACGATCGAGAATAGATTTCGATATTATATGGTAAATTCGGCACTTGCTGCATGCATGTAGGATTGTGTCTATGCACCCACACACCTATATTAATGTTTGTGGAACCAACTACCTAGTGATGTGAGTTGTCTGGGCCATTGTCATGCCTTGGATCATTCCTCAAATTCTTCTATGTAAGATATGTACTAACATATTTCATTTGAGTTATGCTATGTGTATTCTTTTTTGGGATCCCATTTTTAAAATTCATGATGTGGCAAACATTATAACCACTTTTAATCCTTACCAATCACTCACTCACCTAACCTTAACACAAATGAGATCTTAAAAGGGGTACGAGAATCATTATACTTCTCACTCACCTAACCTTAACCTCTGCTCCTCCACCAGGGATTTATCATTTACCACCTCGCGCATTGGTCCACCCACGCCAGAACCAACAATAGACTCCGCCGGAGGAGTAGGTAAACCGCCACCACCGGAGCAGATTTCTCCGTACGTCAACCTGACGTCGGCATAATTTCACACCCACTCGTCTAAAGGTCAATATACATACAACTTTCACCTAATCCCACGTGGAACCTACCCTACCCCACCCCCTACCCCCATTCCAATCCCCATCCACTTCCTCACCAACAACCACACCCACACCCACAATTTCCTTCTCATCACTCAAGTAACCCAAAAAAGACAACACAATTCCCAATTATAACCCTGAGCAACGTAAAATACCCGTTATATCCCCCTTCTGTCTTCACCAACCCTCGCTAATTTATACTGAATATGGATTCAGTCTTCGTCTTTAGGTTGAACTGCCAATAAAAAAAACTAACATACCTCATCGGAAAATGGAGACAACGATGGCCAAAGGCGACGAGATCATTTTCCGGTCGAAGCTTCCCGACATTTACATCCCGAAGCATCTCCCTCTGCATTCTTACTGCTTCGAGAACATCTCGAAATTCAGCTCAAGGCCTTGCTTGATCAACGGCGGAAACGGCGACGTTTATACCTACGCGGATGTGGATCTGATCTCCCGGAAGGTTGCGGCGGGTCTCAGTAAGCTCGGGATCAACCGCGGAGACACCGTGATGCTCCTCCTCCCGAATTCGCCGGAGTTCGTCTTCACCTTCCTCGGCGCCTCCCACATCGGCGCCGTCTCGACAATGGCGAATCCATTTTTTACAGCGGCTGAGATCGCGAAGCAGGCCGCCGCATCGGCTTCCAGGATCATCGTCACGCAGTCGTCCTACGTGGAGAAAGTGCGCGACCACGCGGCGGAGAAAGGGATCAAGGTCGTCTGCACCGATTCCCTTCCTCCTTCCTCCTCCTCCCCAGACCTCCTTCATTTCTCCGAGATCTCCTCCGCCGAAGAATCCGATATCCCGGCGGTGAAGATCCATCCCGACGACGTGGTGGCCCTTCCGTACTCCTCCGGCACGACGGGCCTCCCGAAGGGCGTGATGCTGACGCACCGCGGCCTCGTGACATCCGTGGCCCAGCAGGTGGATGGTGATAACCCCAATCTGTACATCCACAGCGAGGACGTGATGATCTGCGTGCTTCCGCTGTTCCACATTTACTCCCTGAACTCGATACTGCTGTGCGGGCTCCGCGTTGGCGCCGCGATACTCATGATGCAAAAATTCGAAATTGGACGCTTTTTGGAACTCATTCAGAAATATAAAGTGACGATTGGACCCTTCGTGCCGCCCATAGTACTAGCGATTGCAAAGAGCCCGATAGTGGGCAAATACGACCTTTCCTCCGTGAGGACCGTGATGTCGGGGGCCGCGCCACTGGGGAAGGATTTGGAGGATGCGATGAGAATTAAGTTTCCGAATGCAAAGCTGGGGCAGGTAAGAAATAAATATTTGATATATAAATATACCGTTATATTAGAAAATATATTGTGCACATCCTTATATTCACAATTCCTTGCTCTATTAATATTTGACACCACTCCTCTTCCAAATTGTTTGAATCATTGGAAAGATAATGGGTAAGAGATCAAAATACTCATGTTCCAATTCGCTATATCATTTCAATCTTAAGATATTAATTGCAACACTATATTAGTTCATACTTTTTCTCAAACTCGTGAGTAAATTTTAATTTACCCTCTTGTATTTTAGATTAAATTTAATTTATCTCTTTATTGTTTTAAAAATATAATTTAACTACTTATAATTTGACATATATATTAATTTGCCACATATTTTTATTTTATTTAAAATCATTATGAATGTGACTAAAATACTCTAATTTGAAAATTAAAAATAGTTTAAATTTTGAAATTTAGTCAAAAAATCTATTAAAAAAAATCAAATGTGCATTTCTTATAGCAGTGTGTATTTTAAAAATAAGCTAAAACTAACGATAATAAATGATTAAAAAATCAGAAAATTTTTAAAAAAACGGACAAAATAAATACGAAATATTATATCTGGTGTTTCTGAAAATATTTAAATATAATTAATTTAAAAATTATGAAAAAAATTTAAAAAATCAGGAAAAAAATACAAGTACAATATATTATATAAGTGGTTACTCATAATAATTTTTTAATTTGTTTGACTTTTTTTTATAATTTTATTAAACAGTTCTTCTAGGGTGTACAATGCTCCTATGTACAACAAAGTGTATAACTCATACCTACCACTATCCGTTGTCAAAATTGGTTGCACCATTAGAAAGGTAATGCGTACGAGATCAGAAGCCTCATGTTCCGGTGCGGTCCCGGCGACTTCGTCGCCGGGAATTTCTAAAATCCTATTAAGGACTAGTTAACCTAAGGGGAAATGTGAACCCTCCGTTAAACGGTGATAACGTCGTCAGAACATTACCAAAACTTGAACATATATAATTCTATGCATTACCTTTCTAATGGTGGAACCAATTTCGACAACGGATAGTGGTAGGTATGAGTTGTACACTTTGTTGTACATGGGAGCATTGTACATAGTAGAAAAACTGTTTTATTAAATATGTCACATTGTTTAATTTTATTTTAACTTTTATTGATTTGTTTATATTTTTACGGACTTTATTTATTTGTAATTTTTTTTAAAATTTTTTTATGTTTTTTTTCTTTTTATATTTTTAACAATTTATTTTAATAATTTTACTTATTAAATTTTATTATCAAATATATGTTACTTTTTTTTAGATTTTCTAATTCACTTGTTTATACTAAAAATGATACTTTTTAAATAATAATAATAAATAACAATATGACTAAAATAGTCTTTTTCAATCAATTTTTCTTAGATCACTCTCAATTTCCACGATTGAAATTCACGCATGAAGTAAATTACATTTTTGTCGAACCACACACGGAAATAAATTATATTTTTGAAATTGAAATTTGACTAAACCACACGTGTAAATTGAATTTTACTCAGAGTTTTTCCAACATCAATTATTCATCTCTTCCTCATGCCCATGGTGCCAATCATTTTCAGGGCTATGGTATGACAGAAGCCGGCCCGGTTCTGTCCATGTGCCTTGCCTTTGCCAAAGAGCCTTTCGAGATCAAATCCGGTTCATGCGGGACCGTTGTAAGAAATGCGGAGATGAAGATAGTGGATATAGATACCGGCACTTCTCTTGGTCGGAATCAGAGTGGAGAAATTTGCATACGTGGTGACCAGATCATGAAAGGTATGTTTTTTCTTATATAGATTTTCAATTTATTTATTTCATAATGATATAGAATTAAATGTTGGTAATCATAAAAGGTTATCTGAATGATACTAAATCAACCGAGCAAACCATTGACAAAGATGGGTGGCTCCATACCGGAGATATCGGGTTCATCGATGCCAATGATGAGCTTTTCATAGTGGATCGTCTCAAAGAGATAATCAAATACAAAGGATTTCAAGTGGCGCCGGCGGAGCTTGAGGCCTTGCTGCTCAACCACCCCGGAATTTCCGATGTTGGAGTCGTCTCGTAAGTCACACCTCTCTGATACTATACTATAAAAAATAAGTTCGATTTCAGATATCGAGTTCTCGAAATCTAAAACTCCGATAAAAAAATATATTGCCAAAAAAATATGAGAAAAATATATTACAAATAAAAATATTATTAATTATTTTCTGAGTATATGATCAATCCACAAAATTGAAGTTAATTATTTTTATAGTTTTTGCTGTTGTAAAAAGATTGACAAAATTTAGTAATTTCAACAAAATGGTAATTTTGCCACTAAAGTTCACCATTTTAAATGTGAACTAAATTTCCTATATTTTCTAGTATTTTTCCAATGACTAGGGTTCTACCAATCTGTCCTACTAATTAAGTAAATTAACTTCAAAAAATCTCACTAAATCTACTACTGAATGTAACACTAGTGCATGGAACTTTAATTCACAACCCCGTACTTTTAACAAGGTTTTTTCTTTTTTTTCATTCAATTTTGCAGCATGCATGACGAGCAAGCCGGGGAAGTTCCTGTCGCTTTCGTCGTGAAATCAAATGGTACCGCCATCACCGAGGAGGATATCAAGCAATTTATCTCCAAGCAGGTTACAAAATTCTCCATTTTAATTAAATTTTACCTCATTATAGAAAAAATATTCTTCTGAAATAAAGCAATTTATTTCATGTTTTGTTTATTGTTTTTATTGATCAGGTTGTGTTCTACAAGAGACTCAACCGTGTATTCTTCATTGATGCCGTTCCAAAGTCTCCATCAGGAAAAATATTGCGAAAGGATTTGAGAGCAAAATTAGCTACCGGGGTCCAAAATTAAAGAATAAAAATTTCGTTCTTTTTCAGTCCCAAAATTATTGTAAATTGTTTAAATGTGGATCGAATGATTGAAATTATGTTACGGCTTTCCTCCAATGGAAAGACCATATATAATAAAATAATATTCGTAAACTGAAAGTTTATGAATACCGAATCGTTTGGTAAATGGAATTGTCATCGATCGAATTGCAAGCCATTGGGATTGCTGAAAAAACTATTATCATAACAACTTGGGAACACCTTAGCTAGCCGGTCATTAAGCCTATATTTAGTTCAGACTCCATGTTTAGATCGCAGAAAGTTCCATATATGAAGTGTGTTTGTTCAATCTTGTCGTTTTTTGGTTGGTTTCTTGTCGTTTTTTGGTTGATTTTGATGGGAAATTATAACAAAACACAGAGTAATATACAGCGGATAATAATTTCCCAAACTTGCAAGAACCTATGAGTAGCAACAATAACGAATAGAGAAAGCAACTAAAATCACACCGAGAATTTTAATGTGGAAAACCTCCTCAATGCGAGAAGTAAAAATCACGAGTACAAGTCAGCTAATCAAGCTTCACTATGATCAAAATAGAGTACCCGAGAGTCTAAAAATACAGCACAATTCGTGCTCAACAATCAGCTCAAGAACACAACAATAAGCATTGAATTTGAGAACAATGCCAGAATTCGCATGTTACTGTTCAGATGCAATTTCTCCCTTCTCTGACAACTTCTCACTGATCCGACCAGTCAGATTCAAGATTTAGATTTTCCAAACCCATAGTTAAAATTTCAGCCCGATCCGACGGTGAACGAAGGCGTGGTAGAAGATTTATGGTCGCTGCTCTGAGTATGTGCGAAAATACTTTCTCTTCTCTCTCACTTGTTTTCTTGAGACTCTTTTTCACAATCTCTCATATCCTAATTGACCCCTTCTCCTCTTGTTAAGGTGAGTCAAGTGGTCTTAACATATTTGGGCCTTTCTCCACATATATTGGGAGCCCAAGACCCCAATAAATCTCCCCCACAACTTATGTGGAGGTAAATACCAAACCAAAGATCTCGCAACAAGTTTCAAACTTGCCTCTTGGTAATGCTTTAGTCATCATATCAGCATTATTATCATATTTAAGAATTTTAGCCAATTTCAACAATCTAGCATCCAAAGCGTCACGTATCCAATGATATCTCACATCAATATGTTTAGATTTAGAATGAAAGGTTGGATTCTTACCAAGATGAATTGCACCTTGACTATCACAATGCAGCACATACGTGTCGTGTTTAAAATCAAGCTCCTGCAAGAATTTTTTCATCCAAAGTAACTCCTTGCATGCTTCTGTAATAGTAATGTACTCTGCCTCAACAGTGGACAATACAACACACTTTTACAATCTCGATTGTCATGATACAGCTCTCCCTGCAAACTTAATCAAATAGCCTGATGTAAACTTTCTGGAATCAACATATCCACCCATATCAGAGTCAGTATAGCCCACAAATGTAGGCTTATCACCTCCAAACCAAAGCCTCAAACTACTGGTACCACAAAGATACCTCAAAATTAATTTTACTGCATTCCAATGCTCTCTACCGGAATTTGACAGAAATCTACTTACTGTACCAACAACATGCATAATATCTGGTCTTGTACATACAATTGCATACATCAAATTACCCATAGCATATGCATAAGGAACTTGTTGCATACCAGATCTTTCAACTTCACTAGAAGGACTCTGTTTAACACTCAATTTAAAATGAGTAGCAAGAGGGGTACTTACAGGCTTAACATTTTCCATATGAAACCTATGTAGCACTCTTTTAACATAGTGCTCCTGTGACAACTAAAGTTTCTTCTTTTTCCTATCACGTGCAATTCTTACACCAAGAATCTGCTTAGCAGCTCCCAGGTCTTTCATGGCAAATGACTCACCCAGTTGTTTCTTTAACCAATTAATCATGGAAATATTTTTCCCAACAAGAAGCATGTCATCAATATACAATAACAGGATAATAAAATCAGCATAATAAACTTTTTAACAAAGACACATTGATCAGAAGCAGTCCTATTGCTCACACATAACAGATTCAAACTTTTTGTACCACCGTCGAGGAGCCTACTTCAACCCATATTAGCCTATACACATAGTCTTCCTTGCCTTCAACAAGAAAACCAATAGGTTGCTCCATGTAATTATCTTCATCCAAATCACCATGAAGGAAGGCAGTCTTGACATCCATTGCTCTACCTCTAAATCAAGAGTAGTAGTCAATGTAACGAACCCAAATTTCGTAGTACAAATGTTTAGGTTTGTTATGGCAGTGTGGGCTTACGGCCCACACCCAAGCCCAGATTTTTGGTTATAGTAAACCCAAATGAAATCTCAATAAGTCTCGGTTTTACGAATACAAGTCTCATACATGGGCTCGTACAATAACTAATAGGCCCAATAATCGATAAAACGAGGGTCCTTAGTAGATAAGTGCATAGTCACACTAAAACAAAATATAGCGAAGCCCAACTAATACTCGATATCAGCAGTACATCTACTTTCCACCTTCCGAAGTCGTCGTATCTGTATCTGCAACAAAATTTGTATAAAACAGGAACCGTGAGCCACAAAGGGCCCAATAGGAAGAACAACATATTAAGAACGTAAATCTTGGTTCCATTTCTACCACTTTTTCTACATGCATCAAGGAAATCATATATGTTTCAATAATAAATTCAAGTTGCTGCTAAACCTTTAAATTCAAGAGTTTAAGCATCTGCCAACAAATTTTATAGTGAAAACCTCTTCTTTTAAAATATTTCACCAAAGACACAAAACCTTCATCCATATTTGAGTCATATGGTCCAGTATAGGTATGGGCTTTCATGAGGCTGTCATTTCCCTTTATGTCGACGTACTTCTGAGCAAATCAGGCTATTCACTGTTTGAGATTTGGTGTTTTATCGACACCCAATCACGGTTTTCCTTTCCCAATTGTACTCCAGACTTTCCGCAGCAAGCCCCTTCTCTACCAGGGTAATCAAACTCTTCCTCCACAAGAATCCCTACTAAGATCATATCTGGTGTAAAGGAGATCTAATAAAAATGCGAACAATATGTTTTCCACGATTTGAAAAGCTCAAACTACAATCGATGCTTGTTCCTCTAAACTCGAGACGATCTTTTGCTTCATCAAGATTTGCAATCTTATAAAATAAAGTCAGTCTCATCTGCAAATAATAGAAAATAAAGCAACGTATAATATAAATACGTAGAATCAAGTGGTCGGGTTTCTCGACCAAGTACGATAATCACGATTCCAAGGTGTCGGGTGATCGAACGCTGGTTGTGGCCTGTATTCTTGGCCACAAGTTGACTGGAGAATAAGCGTTAGGACTATGAAATTGAAATTTTCACACTAAAATGCATAACCCATATCGAGAACTAAATAATCTGGTTCATAAATTAGCTAGAAATCAGAATCAATCGCACCTTCAATAATAAATTCAAGTTGCTGCCAAACCTTTAAATTCAAAAATAAAAGAATGAGTCTCCATGGACCAACAACTTGATCTTGCAATCCATTGCACAACTGTTGGGATCCTATCTCCAGATGCAGATGGTAGAATCCAATGGCTTTACAGTGAGCTAAGCTTTGAGAGATCATAGAGTCAACATCTAGGGTAGTGCTGTGAATCCTTTCCGAGAATGCAAACAACAATGAACCATTCT